>PEDP01000175.1:0-34919 GCA_002918395.1 Erysiphe pulchra
GTAGAGGGTGCTGTGAAATTTGGGCGCTGGGGCCTGGGTCGTCCAAGTCAAGAAACTTTGGATTGATAGTTCGAGGTGAAGGAGGACGATCTGTAGAAATTATCGGTGATTGGTAGGGGTCATAGGGATTGGGTGATGTGGGATCATATAGAATAACGGGAGGTTCGATAGAACTCATTGTCTTTTCCTTTAAAGTAATGAGGTTTATACCCTAACAAAGGGTCAAGGGGAAGAGTATATAGTATGGTCATTTATCTCTGAAGAATGGTGATGCATAATTGAGTTCTGACTTAGAAGATAGTTTATTTGAAGATAGATTCTAATATAATATATTATACTAAATTCAATCGTCACTTTAGAACTTATTGGTTAATACTAAGCTCTTTATTGGCTATCTTTATACAGATTTCTATCAAAGTTCTTTAAATCTAAAATAAGTTGACTATTTTACATTGTGTCTACAAGCTACTTATAATCCTAAAATATTTAAGATTATACAATGAAACGCACAGATGTCTTGTTGATAAATAATAACGTGACCTTGATTACATAACGCTTTGAGATAACAAGGTATTAAGTATTTTCTTGAAATAATTGAAAGCTGTAAGATTTCGAGGATTTAGGAGGCCATAGCGTTGTAATAATTGCCATCCAAGCGCAGATGGTGTTAAGGGGACACTTGAAAACACCATTAGCATGTACTTAGACCCAGCTGTTAAGTTTTTGTCCTGAGAAGCCTGTGATATGTGTAAATCTGTAAGTTTACAACTAGCAATAGCCGACGCAAAATGGAAAACGTTGGTGAAGGATGGCGTTGCGATGTTGGTTCCCTTAGTCCAGTGTTACTTAAAGATTATGAATACTTCTGTCTTACCACAGAAGATATGTCGAGGTATCTTACTTTTTGAGCTTTAAAGAAGAGAAGTGAAGCGGTAGAAGAGCTCAAGACATTTTTGTCGAGAGAAAACTCAAAACTAAGACTGCGCCATAACTTGAGAGTAAAAAGAATAACAATTGATGGCGGCAAAGGTTGGGGCCTAACTTCCGTCCAATTTTTTGCTAATGAGGAGTAAATAGAAATCATTCTATCAGCCCCTGATAATCAGTACCAGAATTTTGTGTCAGAACGTAGGATCCGGTTTTTTCAAGATGCAGCCCGTTGCTGCAGTATTCAGTTGAAAATACCGTCTATCTTCTAGAACTACATGCTTCAAATGGCATGTTATACCTTGAACTACTCATCAGAGAGTTCTATTAGAGATTGTAATACCCCATTGGAAGTATATTGGTCAGAGATGGACCCAATTAAGGCTCAAACTAAAGTAGATCATCTTTAGATACCTGGATTACGATGCATTACTCATATTGATGTGTCTCATCGGATAATAGGAGAAAAAATGGCTGCCAGAGGCGCTAGAAATATGTTCTTTGGCTACCGTAGAAGAAAGAATAAAATTGTTTGACTACCTGATGGGATTGGATTTCTAGTGTCGCCACAGGTGATAGCTTTTGAGAGTGTGGATGCGGATTTGGATGAACGCTAGATCCACAAGAAATTTTGAGATCTCTTCCTCGTCATGTACAAGGAAGACTTAAATCACCAAAAATAGACTATGCGAGGAATGAAGTCACAACGTTCCGCGTCAATCACCTACTCATACGTTGTTACCAAGAGAGGAGGCCGTCCAAAGAAGATCATCTACGACCCTATGAAAATCAACAGATTTCAGTGCTCGAGGATCCCTTCAATGTAGACTACGAGTTGGTAACTGAGCTGAATGAGGATAGAAGCATTTTCAGGATGGATGAAAAGAACTGTTGTAATAAGAACGGTATTTGTGATGCCCTAACTGAATGCAAACTCCTGGGATAACTGGGTTCTTTTGAGGATAAAGATTTAATCTCGATTTCAAAAGTTGTTCGAAAGGCTATTAAACATCAGCTAAACAATTTTGAATGCAATAGAGATAAATTATTCAGAATGATAGTTACTCATTCGGAAATTCTAGCCTATTTTGTAGTAAGCTCCCCAGACGAACCGACCCTCCGTGAGACCATAAAGGGGCTTGAGAAGGACCAATGGACCTCAGCTATGAATATAGAAATTGATATTTTGTTCTATCGAGATACTTTAGAAGATGCCGCACTTGAAGAGAGCTCGAACTCGATTCCCGCAACTTTTCTCATCGATCACGAGAGATCATAACGACAGCAGAAACTGTAGTGGTAGCAAAGGAAGAGGAGGTTTAAACAGTATATTTGGATTTGTGTCTAGCAAATTTTTAGCATTTATGCCAAATTATAAATGAGTGACTCTCATAATTGGTTGGGACGAAAACCCTGGTCACTTTCGTTTAAAGAGTTCCTAATACTGATTGGAGAGAGCAGTCGAGAGAATAGGGGAGGGGGTTGAGGAAATAAAAAAGGGTGTATGAATTTGATGATTCCCAGAATTAATCAGTCAGAACTAAAATCTGGCGTGGCTTGGCCAATTAAATAGAGTAATTATGTGGATTTTTTAGCCCTGGTTAACAAATTTTCTAGTGCTGATTAAACTGTGGCTTGCTACGGATCCTAGTGGCGACAGGGGTGTTAGAAAACATTGGGAGGGGGTAAGAACTAAGAACTTTACATACATTTAAACGCTTCTAGCAGCAAATTAGCAGCAAACAGTTTTGATTTTACCAACGCCACAGAGATAGTGAGGATTAATTTCATAATTTGAGCATGATAGCTTTGATAGAATTAAAAATTTTTCGCTCTTCAGAATCCGACAGAATTTAGTCTTACTAAAAATTATCGAATCTTAAGCCTTAAATTAAAAGGAAGTGGTTGTCAATAATAAAGCTATAGACAAGACTCATTTATGCGCTCTCTAAGCTGTCAAATGACCCGAACAAAGGGCAAGAAAGAAACCGGCAAGACGTCTTTCACAATCAGAACAGTAATCTCGCAAGATTACAACGCAAAGTTGATAAAGGAGAAATACAAAGGGTGCAGCAGGGCGTAGAGTTAGGTAATTCTACTCTGTATTCCCTGTCCAAATAATCCGATTAAGTTGCTGTCTGTATTCAGTATTCGCGATTTTTTATTATGTAATAATTCCTCGCTGATGTAATAATTTATAATTTTGATCTAAAAAAACCCATGTCATTTCGGGTTGAGTGTACTCTACCTACAGGATAAATATTGTGAATTGGCGCTAAAATATGATATATGGTAAATGTTTTTCACAGACAAAATTTAGTGTACAATTAAAATCAACAAGGTCCATTCAGAAAATGTACTTCCTGCTAAGTAGGGATATAGCCCTGTGGCATTTTCGGTTAAGCGAGCTACTAGGACTGGGGACCCATTTACTAAAGTTAAAGGTCCAAAATTCTAGACCAGAATTTATTTCTACCAAAGTAACAAAGCATCCATAATCTTGATCATCTTATATCGAAATAACAGGTTATGGCTTCAGACAAAAAAAATGCCAAAAAATTGGCTCATGACCTTCTTAAGAGACATGCTGCTGGCGAAACTCCAAAGCCTCAATTATCTCCGCAGTTGCTTGACCTTATTGAGACTTTCTTCAATGAAATTGGGTATACAAAGTCTTGTAAAGCGTTAAAGGCCGAACGAGATAAGTACAGTGACGGAACTAGAGATAAACTCCCAAATAGCTCTTCACTTGCTGCCTTTTTCCACGAATGGCAAATATTCAAAAGCACGAAAATTCCTGAAGTGGGAGACAGGAAAACAAAACAGAATAAGAAAGACCTGGAGAAGAGATCAAAAAACAATTCCCGAAGCTCAGAAGGCGCTTGTAGCAGTAAATCTAGCAGCTCAAGGACATATGGAGGAAGCGATGATGATTCATCTGATGAATCAACAAGTGAAGATACTTCACAAAATTCTACTAATGTAAAAATTGGTAATTAAAAGAAATTTTCTCTGAGGTACCTTGAAGCTCACAAATCATCACAGTGAATACTAAGAAACGAAAGGCTTCTACGAGTAGCTCTTCTTCGGACTCAGTTTCTAGCTGCGACTCCCCCGCACCCAAAAGAAAGAAAACCAAAATAATTGCAAGGGTCGATGATGTATCTAGGTCCTCTTCAGAGTCTACTTCAGAGTCTAGTTCTAGCTCTGATAATACCGGTACAATAAGCTCTGATACCTCGACTTCATCCTCTGATTCTGAGATAGTCGTAGAAGACACCGACTCGTCATCTAGCGACTCATCATCATCTGATAGTGATTCCCAAGACACCATCAGCTTACCAAAAATTGCAGCCCTTTCAGAAGAATCAGACTCTAGCAGTGACTCTGACTCATCTGATTCTACGAGCTCAAGCGATAAAAGCAGCTCAAGTAACTCAGACAAGTCAGATTTAGATAATTCAAGCAGTTCCAGTGATTCGAGTAGTTCGGTAACAAAAAGAGATGAAAAAAAAAGTTTTGTCTTCAACTCACAAGAAAATCTCCAAAAAAGGCACTAAGAATAAAGTTACTATAAAAAATAAGTCTACGACCCGTGTAAAATCCAAGGAAACGCCAGTTAAAGCAGAAAATTTCACACCATCGGCTGTAAACTCAGTTAAGAGTGAAAGAAAAACCAAAGAGCCCTTCTCTAGGATACCAAAAGATATTAAAGTGGATAAAAAGCTTGCCAGCAATGCATATGTTCCTTACGATTATGCTCAAAAGGCTCACGAGGATCTAATAGTGACAAAAGGCAAGGGCTTTACGAAGGAAAAGAATAAGAAGAAACGTGGAAGCTATCGGGGTGGCTACATTGATGTGGATGGAAAAAATGGAATCAAATTTGAAGATTAGTGTCGAATAAATTTTAATTTTGGTACTACACAAATCCAATAAGATAGTAATCTTGGCCAAAACACGCTTACACTATTATCGTGTATGTTGTTTCTATTATTGTAACTTTTATTCGTTTTCATCACTTAGGTTATTGTATTAGTTTGATTTTTAAAGACCTAGAATAGCGATTTTGAATTTAGTGAAGCGAAAGCTAGCGTTCGCGATAAACCAGTCTAGGCTGGAACTAAACTAGGTGATAAAGAAAAAGAAACACCAATGTATTTAAATACTAAGGTGTCCCTAATACAAATACCTTCTCTTATCTAGTGATAGAGAGTACGCTTTCTCATTAAATTTCTAAAAGGGCACCTACAATGGTCTATAACTAGACTGCAGAAATTAAAATACTTTTACTGTATTATAAAATTCATTTAAATAATATTTATGTTACCGGACAGAACAGGTTCCAGTCGTCCTAATACTAGACCGCCAAGAATACAATCCCATTCAAACATAAATAGTCAAGCAATCAGCACGCTTGAGAGCTTGCAATTATTGGAAAAATCCCATGTTGGCTTTGTTACTAGTCAGTGTATGTAAATTACCTTGCATGAAAGCTAGAGTAGAGAGATGGATAGTTTCTTCTCACCTTCATTGAAATTTTGTCATGATTTCGTTGGAAATATTGTAAAAGGAACTAACATTTTCAATCAAACTAACCAACTTGTCACTACGCTACATGTTACCGGAAGAGTTTAGCTTACCCCACCAGATTATGTGCTACGTACTTATAGTAGCTACCCCTGCCCTAGAATATCGCTCCTATGGGACGGAGATTCCATTTCATTGGCTGAAGCTTAGATTGAAGCCAATAGAAATTCCTAACTTTGTGGAGTGGTCACACAGGTGATATCACAGGTGGGCAGATAGAATTATAAACTTAAGCAAGCTACAGGACAATTACTAACTTCGAGTCGACGCTTTTTTACTTCACGTGTTCCTGGCATCTCTTTGACAACTGCTCACTCATTTTTCATGAGGGTAAAAAGAATAAGCTAGGAATAAATGATTTTGAACAATATCCAAGACTCATTCTCATGAGTTTTACCGCCCAAAGTAAAACTTGTGAAATGCCTAAAGATGGCACCGAGGGCTTTGGAAGACACTCAGTGGATTGGAAAATGATTTTTCGTGACGACGGGTTCAAAGATCAAGCCACTTATGAAAAGGCTCTTGAGGATCTCATATCATTCGAAAAGAGTGGAGAATTCGACGCGGAGAATATTGCAAACTCCTCTGATATCGAGGTTAAGGCTGCAAGTTTAGTCAAAAAAATTATTGCACTTGATGAGGAACAGATTTATCGAAGAGAATCTGAAAGGACAGGCCAAGGAACTGGAGAGAGATGCCCAGGGAGGCATTTTCTGGGAAACGTTGATCTAATTAATAAAACCGAGTTATTTAAAGTTGCAAAAAAGATGCCAAAAGGTGCTCATCTTCACATTCATTTTAACTCGTGCCTTCCTGCGGAATTTTTGGTGCATTTGGCCCGGAAAAATAATGCTATGTATATCAGAAGCACATTACCTCTTACGAGTACTGAGAATTTGGCTTCAGCTCAGATTTCCTTCATGGTAATGACTTTACACGAGGCTACCCATATCATAGATTCTGAAGGAAACGAAGAGTTGGTACCTCTTGGAAATCTATGGGAGGAAGATTATGTCCCAGATAGGTGGATGTCGTATAAAAAATTCCACACTCAGTTTGATCCTTATAACAAATGGACTAGAAAAGGGAAACAATATGGATTAGAACGAACTTCAGCTGCTGAGAAGTGGCTGGTAGAAAAAATGCATTTCTCCGAAGACGAGGCTCACGATTCAAAACAATCGTGTAATGGGTAAGCAACTTCTTCTTCTTCTGGGTTTTACTGAACGTAAAGTTGAAGAATTTGGGAGAAATTTAATCATCGGACCAGAATGATGAAAGGGCTCTTTGCATATGAATCTGCATTCCGACTTTATACTAACGCTTGTATTCGTGACTTTGTGGAAGATAATATACAATATGCTGAAATTCGCCCAAACTTTATGAAATCAAATTCTCTGAAAAGAGATGATGGTCAAGGAAGTATTGGGAACCAAGGTATTTTAGAGATTATCGAAGATCAGATGAAGAAAACTACGGATGAACTTCAAAAAGAAGGAAAGTTTTTTGGAGGTCTAAAAGTTATATATTGTACTCCTCGTTCCTTTCAGCGAACTCAAGTAGCTTATGCACTGAATGAATGTATAGAGTTAAAATTAAAGTACAAGGATTTAATATGTGGTAAGTTTGTAATACTATTTAATTGGAACCTTTCCTTAAATTCCCTAGGCTTTGATCTTGTCGGTCATGAAGAAAAAGGAAATCAACTCCGTCTATTTGTTCCTGAATTTCTTGATTTCAAAAAGAAATGTAGAGAGCAAGGCATAGAGATTCCTTTTTTATTTCACTGTGGTGAAACATTAATTCATGGAGGGAAGGTTGATGGTAATCTTTATGATGCCATACTCCTTAATGCTAAACGCATTGGTCATGGATATTCGATTGCTAGACATCCTTTCCTTATGAATATATTAAAGAAAAAGGGCATGGCTATTGAATCATGTCCAATTTCTAATGAGATTCTGGGTCTTACATCTGTGATTTCAGGACATCATTTACCGATTCTTTTGGCTAACAATGTACCATGTACAATTAATAGCGATAATGCATCTTTTTATAGGTGAGTATCATTCTTGGTTTAAATTTTTACTAAACGAATCATTTGACCACTGTCCAGATCTTCCCTTTCTCATGATTTTTATCAAGTTATGATCGGCTCCGAAGCCATGACTTTGCAAGGTTGGAAACAACTTGCGATGTGGAGCCTAGATCATAGTTGTATGGGAGCTGACCAACTCAAAATGGTCAAAACAGAATGGTCAAAAAAGTGGAATGAATTCTGTCATTGGATCGTGCAAGAATACGGGCCAAGATTGAATAAATGGGAGCCATCTCAAGACAAAAGTTAAGCAAAAAAAAAGATTGTGTCGAGTGATTTGAGCTAATTTCTCGAGGGAATCTTACTTGAAACTTGGATTGACTCTGCATTCAAATTGCAAAAATTTTGCTTTAACTATTGACTTTCAGGAAGCATAATAGAGCTATTCAGAAAAGACACTTCGGATACTCTACAAATAGCGATGATAACCTATTCAACCTCCTGTTTATAAAAATCACCGTCTCCTACTTTTGTCTCTCTCAATTACAATTGAGAATGCAGTGCTTATATGGAATGAATATCTAAACTCGATGTAAATCAATTCCTTTGCTAGTACGGGAAATATACATTATTCAACTTGACTATCACTAAGTGTCAATGGATGATAATAAAAAAGCATTGGTATTATTGATATAAATTTTCTTAATGAAATCTATGATTATAAATAATATTGGGGGAGAATAGATTTGTTGCTCTTCATTTGAGCAACTATTATTTTATTACACATATTTCTTGGAGTTTTGGAGTAGAAGGTGCTCATAGAAAATGATGATAGATTATTTTATGTATATAATAATTAGATCACCCTTTTTAACGCTCAATACTTAATATATAGACTACTTTGAAGAATACATGTATATTCGCCTATTTCATTTGAGTGGTATTTACCAGATTATTATCATCATCAGGTAATTTAAGCTATTACAAATTCTAATTTGGCATTCTTAATTGGGTTTTGTTCCCAATCAGGGGAGAATCAAGAAGATTTCCTGTGGGTATTTAGATACTTTGAACAACCTGGGGTAAGTAAGATCCAAAGTAATAGTTATGGATGACTATCAGTCACACGGAGGAATGCTTCCCAAGCAAAATGTTCGCGATGAACTACACTACTTTGCGTATGACACTTAATGAGTGCGTTTTTTGTTGATGCTTAAGCAAAACAACGCCTCCATTTTAGATAACGCGTTACGTCACGCGCTGTAGATGCCCATGCCTAAAAATACAATACAGTAGATAACTGATATCTGTAGAGCGACACTGTCCGTAAGCTATGGGTCAACCTTCAAAATTCTCAATCATATCTGTAATCATCAAGTCTCTTATGAGTTTTTTAATCAAATAATCTCCATAAATGTCGGACTCTTTTCGAAAATTCGGCCAAAGCGTCGAGAGAAAGTTAGTTACCTAAATACCGTAGTTAAGCAAATCGCGCTGATCAATTGTGTTGTGTTTTTCTCTATTTATCATTTCAAATCAGTGGTCGTCATTGACATCAATTAAACTCTTGGTTTAAACCTTTAAGCAGCTTTATATCTTTTACGATAGTACATGAAGTAAGCCAGCTCTAGAGATTTGCTTGGCATTAAATTTTTCTAAATTTGTTCTAATCCCAACGGTCAGACCAGTGCAGATTTGCTCATATTTCCACCTAAATCCCATATGCACATTATATAAGTCTTGCCATGACAACTGACTTTGCTGGATCTCCTCTCGTGGAAACCAGTGACGGTCAATTATACGTGCTAATAACAGGTGCCAGAGGGTTTGTCTCCATTTACAAAATTTAGTATAAGCGGAAACAATACTTATATATTATTTTCTAGCTATCTTGGATATGGGATTGCCACACGACTCATTGATGAGTTTCTACTCCTTACTAAAAATTCTCCTGAGAAAAAACTTACCCTAATTATTTGCACGCGTTCGTCTTCCCAATCGCATCTTACAATATCCCGTCTTCGCACTCACCTTGAGACATACGTGAATTCTTCTCCTTTTGCCGATCAGAAGCGCGCTGAAGCTGAAGCCCAAGGTAGTAAATATAAATGGAAAGATTTATTGCAGCGTGTCTTTTTTCTGGGGGTTGAGGCTGATTTCTGTGACATCAAAAGTGTTTATGCTCTCGCAGATAAGCTCGTCAATCATTTTGTTAAAAGCCATAATCTCTCCGACACGAGTGTGAACAAGTCTTCCTCTAATGAATATTTTTTGGTGAAGGATGTTAATCAGACTTCTGATGGCACAGAAAAAAAGTTCACTAGAGAAGCCAAAAAAAGTCTTTATCAATTACCACGAATCGATGCTATTGTATTTACTGCAGGAATTGGCGGATGGACTGGTGTTAGGTTTGATTCGCTACTTAAGGAGTTCTTTTCCTCCCCCGTGGAGGCGATGACGAGGCCAAAGTACAATATATCAAAAGTGGGCGCCTTAGTCAAGCCTCAGTCGTCATACAAAACTGGGAAAGAATCGGAAAAAATCGAGTTGTTGTCTAGCGACAGTAAATCACATTCAAATGAACCTCCTCTTGGTGAAGTCTTCTGTTCAAATTTATTTGGGCAATATCTTCTTGCTCATGAGTTGATGCCACTTCTCTCAAAGGCTCCAATGTCAGATTCACAGTATGGGGGCAAGATAATATGGGTTTCGAGTATAGCGAACCACAGTGATAGTTTTTCCTTGGATGATTTTCAAGGATTACGGAGCCTTTCTCCATATGAGAGCTCTAAGCGCCTTATGGACCTTTTGATTTTACCTTGCGAAACACCTTCTGTAAATATTCGAGCTGCATCATTTTTTGATGTTTCAAGCACCTTGTCTGGTAGGAAAAAAATTAATCAAGCTCTTTCTGATCAAAATAACCCAAAGCCTGTAAAGCCTAAGAACTATGTTGTTCATCCTGGAATCTTTCAATCAAACATTCTACCCGTCCCATTTATCGTGGCCTTGATATGTAAATTAATATTCTACATGACAAGATGGCTTGGTAGTCCTTGGCATACGATACATCCATATACTGCAGCTATTGCACCTGTTCAAATTGCATTGGCAGACTATAAAACATTGGATGAACTCGGATCTACCAAGGTTAAATGGGGCTCAGCTACTGATTCTGCAGGAAATGCAATGGTTAGAAAAACAGAGGTTCCTGACTGGGGCTTAGATGGTAATTTTGTTACAGGAGAAATGAATGATGAAGGAAATAGAGGTTCAGGTGTTGTTTCAAAGGATTCGATAGAAGCCTTTGAATTAATTAGTGCAGAGTGTTGGAAGAACATGGAAGAATTACGAGAGCAGTGGGAAACTACACTAGGACTGAAACCTTCGGCTTCAGCTGAACAAACCTTTTGAGTCACTCAAGAATGAAATAAAGATCTATCACTTCATTATCTTTCATTATACAGAAAGTATTCATTTCATAAGTTAATGATCTCCTCCTCTTTCTCTTTTTGACTCTTTCATTTCTCTACAAAGAATGAAAGAGACAAAACTTTTGTTAAAAACATTTAGTGTAATCTACACTAATTTTGTTGAACATAGCATTGTATTCAACATATGGGTTGTGTTTGCACTGTTTGCACAAGCTAACTGTTACGGTTCGAGAAAACAAGCTGGAATCGTTGGAATAACTGACGGTATTTATTTAAAAAATTCCAAGAAGAAAATCTCTTTTTAAGAAAATCTCGAACATGATGTAAATCACCTCCTACATCTTTCCAAGCGAATATTAGGCAAGCCCTAACCTAAGCCTTAGGAATCCTAAATAGATTAACAAACCTTGCTTACTTAATTATAAATCTCGACAATCTAGATAGTACTGAGTCTCATTGCTACCCGCAGCATTAGGTACAAGCCAGCACTAACCAGTATAGGCTACAGAAAAACAACAGCTGAAAAGCTGTAACAGCAAGATATGAAAGGTGACGCACTTGATTAGTGCTGTAAGTGGTCGGAAGAGAAGCAGCCGCACGATGATAAGAAAGTATAAGGCCAAAGTATAAACAGGTTGCGATATTCCATAGTTATAGAAAAAGATCATCGCAAATAATATTCTACCTTAGTATTATATCAAACAATATGTAATCTCCAACCTAAGTTCACCTACAAGGTCCGCAGCACATGCCTCCTAATTCCTATCCCGCTCATAATCTACAATAACTTTCTCTCTCTCCGGAAATTTATCCCATTTACAATATGTACCAGTTTGATTAATAACAATCAAACTCGTAGATAGCAAAATTACATTGTTTGATTCAAAAGAAGCTCTAAACTTTTTTTCTTGAAAATTAAAAAAAAAAAAGAGCAGTGCAAAGCTTCAGTAGTCAACTCATCTAACCAATTTTGTCCATCACTCGCACTTGCTCAGCCATAAAATAAATACCTACAATGACTCTTCAACTTCACAATCAAATCAAAATGTATTTTTTTCTACCACTAGAAAAAAATGCTATCAATACGCTTCTGTAGATGCTTTGCATACAAATGGTTAATACTCGTAAATTTTACACGCATCATGTTAAGTTCTTTAGTTGACTCTTAACATTGACGGGGGTAATGTAATCACAGTGAATATATATTTTTTGTATTGCAGCATCTACATGCAATCAGCATCAGTGGTTTAGTGGTAAAATCCGTCGTTGCCATCACAAAATCAACTCGACGGGCCCCGTGTTCGATTCACGGCTGATGCATCATTACTTTTATTTTTTAATAGATTTACTAGCTCTCACTTAGAAACAGTCGAGCAGCAATTTTTCAACTTAAGTGATTAAAATTTTTGTCACCTTCAATTACCAAATTCAGACCTTCAGGAGCCTGAACATCAGGGCTCAATAAGAAGCGTCAGGTCAGACTTAGATCTTAAATCAAACAAAAGCAACATCGCTTAACAAAAATATTGTTTATTTGAGAAAGTAAATGAGAAACAAAAAAAAAAAAAAGAAGTAATAATGTCAAGGGACGGAAGATAAAATAAAAAGATGTGTATTTAATAGACAACTTTTAAAGGCCAATCCCAAAATTACCGTTTATTACCTATTTATTTTTTCCTTTTGACCTTGAGAATATAAACTGACTGACTACATGATGCGAGAAAAAAAAAAGAAAAAAAAAAATTTGAAACTGACAACTATTTTTTCGGAATTTTTCATCAAGGAAAGTGCAATATTGATATATTGATGGAGTATATAAATATATATTTTTCAAGTTCTGTTCTTACCCCACCCGCATGAAAGGATTTAAATGAATATTCATCACGTGGAAAGATTGAATTTTTCATGATGCGAAGGGCAATTAGGCCACGCAGGAGCTACTAGTCTGTTATAAAATACTTACTTTTTTTATAAGAGGATGGATCTGTGTAGATGTGTCTTTTCACAATAGTCGTTCGTTGATGGGACAAGAATTTTTCTTTCTTTTTTGATTGCGGGGTATATGAATAAGATAATTAGATTGTGGTAATACTACCTACCATTCAACGCTGTAACTTTTTATGAAAAGAGTGTAAAAATTGAAAGCTCTTCATAAATAAAGAGTGATTCAAATAAAGAGAACAATCCACTGTTATCTTTTATATTATTTTTAAAAAGCTCAAGTTTTTTTTTAATTTAGTATAAGTTAGAAAGTGGACTAACTGAATTGAATAAAGAAGACATAATCTTAGAGATCCACTACATTCCAGAACTTACAAGTAAGAAAACATGATTAAATTCAAAATTCTCATCGCTCCTCTTTCACCAATCATTAATTAAACTCGTTGCTCACTCCTGTCTACCCATTTTTTTTTAGAAAAAAACTAAAATCAAAAACAATTGTGCTATCAGTCTAGCGTGAATTACGAGGTGGCACTTCAAAAGCTGGGATTTGTTCCCGAGTGGCAGCAGTGGTATATTCTTGAGTGAGTCCAGAAACTGTAGTTCTGGCAGTTGTAGTAGTAGTACCTTTAGCTAGAATATAATCACGCATTTTAACCGCTGGCCAAGTGCGATCACCTAGAATCGCATGTTTTTCGGCAAGAAGAAGCCATTCATCCCATTCGGGAGTTTTAGGCGCAGCACCACCACTTTTTACCCAAGCGATTTTTTTCGTTTCACGAATTGCATACCACATGGTGCGAGTGAAACTCGGTAATTGTTCTTGTGTTTCAGTAATTCCAGCGTAGTCAGTTGTCGAAATAGTAGTCTTTTCATGGGCATCGAGAGAGTCATGGGGTGTTATATCTTCAACTTGGTAATAAGATAGATTCCAAAAACGAGTTCGATCAAGTAAAGAGGCAGCCCAGAAAACACCATTTAGGACCATATAAGAAATACCAATAGCTGCTTGCATAATAAATCCACAATTACCCAATAGCACTACCGAAATCATTAGGAGAACGGTCCCTATACCGACTAGAACTCGATATCCTTCTGTTGTAACGTAATATTGACATTCTTCTGTACCTGTATATAACTCTCTAGCAACATCCTCATCACACTTAACAAGAAGAAAGGCCCCTTCTCGGGTTCTTATTACTACATCTCCGGCGGGCACTTTAGATTTGGATGGCCGATTCATAAGGACCGGTTGCCACCAAGATGCAAAGCCTACAACTGAAGAGACCATAGAGATAGATATAAGTGCAAGAATAGCTGTGCCATCACGAATGATACGAGCCCAAATAATCAAAGCACAAGTCCATAAAAAAGTTAAAATTGTGATGATATTAAGTGGCGAGATTTTACGAGCTGGTATACGCGGTCGACCATCTTGACCAGTCATGACTCTCTTGAGATTCCGTAGAGTAGATTTTCGGGTTGGGATTTCACATTCAATTCCTACGGTTCTCGGATCTGTGATCGAATCTCCTAATATTCGATCCGTCTCATGTACACTACGTGCTTCCTCTACCTGATGAACATCTCGTGCAGATTTTCGCTTTTTTTCCTTCTTATGAGTAATCTTGAGGACTTTAAAAGAAAAAGCTGGTAGGTCATCGATCGGGTGTAATATTTCAGGAAAATAATTAAGGGTTGGCACAAGTGTTCCATTATGTACGCCGACAACAGCGGCATTTATCTGAGGTAACCGTGTCGGTCGCGTCGGTTTGAGAAGAGCTTGAGGCGCAGGGATAATTCGAGGTAAAACACAATACCACGATGAAGTAAGTACCTGTATGTGCGAGTCCATTGAAGACTCGCCGATAACAGCTAGAAGTGATACAATATCCAACTTCCAGCCACTTTCGGAATTTTTTCCATTTGGAAACCAGGAGCTTGACATTGCTTCTGGAAAAAAATTTACAAAAATGTATAATTAGATATAGATTTTTCCAAAATACTTGTCAAATCAATGGAAAAAATAATCAAGTGTGCTGTTGTAGAATGATAAAGGTATGAAGTTTTTGGCATTATTGATAGGGACGATGCTTGAGCAGCACAACTACACCGTCGGGGCACTTCATCATTGAGAATCCCCATATTCTTTGATATGCATGCGTGTAGGACTCATTCCACGCGTGCGTGCGCATTGGTGAAGCAAACTCTGATATTTTCTTTTTGTAAAGTATCTTTTGGGATATGAGGCAATGGTTAGAATTGCCAAAGTGCGCTAGCCTATTTAGGAGGTGAAGTGACAGCCCCTCTTCCTCTGCCAATAAATACCTCATTTCTTTTCCTCGGATGGGACGCGTATGCGTTCCTTAGCTTTGTAAATCTAGTTCATACGCAAAGTGGTGTCAGTTGTCGTGGTGAATGACTTTAAAGAAGGTGTCGATTTGATACTAAACGTGAGGGTGGAGTCTACAGTCTACTGATACCGTAGACCGGCAGTTATGCATGTGTGCAGACAGACACGTAGACACGTAGGAAGGTGGATGATGCCGATCTGTACAGTCAGTCCTGTCCCATAATTAACGTACAGCCGACAGTTTTACAGGGTATTCCCTACGTAATTATTTTGTCTAAGCCTGATTTGGATACGATCTGCCTGCAAACAAAATTTTAAATTTTGAAGATTTGAAGATTTGCATGAGACTTGTACATTAGTACAGCTCAACTCCCAATCAGCACTGTTATTTCATGAATTGCTATTATATCACTACAAAACCCTTGGATGAAGTTCAATATACAATTAAAATAGTTTTGAAATTTATTTTTTATTTCAAGACAGCTAGCTAGCTTGCCATCTAAACTTCAATGAGTAAGAAAATGACCATAACTGACCAGCAGTAACAACTTTCCTTTTTCATTGATTCAAAAATTCAACCAGTTTAATCATCTGAATTTGGCTGGTATGGCAAATAATCGAGTTAATTGTTTGCATTGCGACTCGATAGTTTCATCGCGAGCTTCTCTTACTGCAACTACGTCCATCGTTGGTAAAGTGGAAACTCGATTCGCTGATATTTCGTTGGAGATTGTTATACAAAAGTCAATCTCGTATCCAAAGATGCTCTGGCCCAAGTATATGTATTTGCAAACAGTTAAGTTTTTCAACATAAATGGGTAAGCCGTTAAAGCGTCGTTTTCAAGTGCTTAGGTAGTTCATCTTACTTTTGTTAGAAGAAATTTGGAGGCTTTGTGGTAGAGATACGTATCTCTACCACAAAACTTCTAATTGAGAGATTTGGATGTAATATAATAGAATCTTTTTTACCTTCCAAGCGCGCGTCATGCACGAGATAAGCATAAAATCCTTTTCCGAAATAGCAGATTCCCTAAATGTTTATAGGCATGTATGTACTTAAAAATTATCATCTGTAACTGCTTTAAAAAATGTATCGAGAAGGAAGTTACAGACTATTAGAAATTCAAGATAAACCTTCAAAGGTTTTTTTACATTCGCTTTCTTTTACGCCTCTCACTCCCCATTCCTTCCCTAAACCGTACGCTTCTAGCTTTTCTCACTGCTGATATTGAATATCCATAAACTAGTATTATCTTAGAAAAAATATTGCTCGGAATTTTTAACGCCCAAATCGTGTAATATATGCTTTGCATTAGTTTTAGTATTAAAAGATTACTTCTTTTGGATCTTTCTGGCCGTGTTTCCAGTTTCATTACTACCACCAAGTTAAAATTTAATTATTATTATTTACTCCTCTCTTAAGCAAAGTAAGACTTCCATAGGACACCTTCTAGATCCTCTAGTTGTTCGGGAGTGAAATACTACATATCATAAGTTAATCTAGTTAATCTAAAAGGGATACAACATACTTTTTGGTCAGTAACCCAAGTATCCTGCCTTGTCTTTTTAAAGTCTGCCAAAATTTGCTTCACTGTTCTACCAACTGAGCCTGGATCGTTAGCAGCTTTTGAGGCGAGAGTTGCTAATGTTTCAGGCATCCAAGCTGGAGGTGGTGTTGTATATGGGAATGCGGTAACAAGAGCTCCTAATCCAAGTACTGCTGCATGTCTACGGATTATTTGCTGATTACTTGAGATCGGGGTATTGGTTCCAGGAGTCTTTTTAGGCATTGGATTTTTTCTTAGAGCCTCAGTAAATCTAATCTTAAGGGAATAAAGAATCTTGTCACGTAATATTACTGGAGAGCATCGAACCATTCCAGAGAGCGTACTGGAAGCCCCCAAGCGAACTTCATGTTGTGGATCTTCGAGCATATCAGATACCGCGTTGAAAAGAGCATTTTTCTCTTCTATCTGAATTAAGAATATTCGCCGGAAGAAAATTACTTGCATATTAATCAAAGTCCTTAAACGTTGATGCCAAGATGAGGATGCTTTTCCTATCCGAATCAAAGCCGAAATAAATTCTTTATCTTCTCCAGCATAAAAGGGTATATTCGGAAGGTGACGGTAAACTGTATACGCAAGACTTTGTAGTTCTGGATCTTCTTTAACATCCATCATATGAAGGAGTGGTTCCATAAATACATCGGAGAAATACTTAGACAATTGTGTGCATTCATATGATTGTAGAGTGGTATCTAGCCAAAGAAGAACTGTTTTACAACCTGAAGTATACGAGGATGGCGTTTGCTGGCCAGGTTTTCTTTCAAGACGCCATTTTTCGATTCGATTAAATACATCTTTGATAGTTATCGTAAATTCGTCTGTCGGTGTATATGGTTTGATGCCAAGCGATGATGATGATTTGTTTGCTACTAGTAATTTATCAATATCCATAAACCCCTCATAATATCGCGTACGATAGATCGATGCAATAGTCCTTCCCATTGCTTCACGAACAGCTTTGTATGGATGGTCAATATGGGTAAGAAAGTCTTTAAGTATTGGTTTTTCTGCACGGAAGTGCCATCCAGCATCTTGAATGGCAAAGTCGAGGATTTGAACCTTTGAGCTTTCCTTGAATGCTGCATTAGATGACATATCTAATCGAAATGATACAAGCTCGTCATATATTTCATGCGCACGTCGGGGATCTCGACCTCCAATAACCATATGTAGACAAGTCATCCAATACGCAATATTCTCAGGAGTTAGACCATCCGAAAATATCTTCAATAGTATTGGAACAGCAAATGACCATACACTGTTACGTTTTTCAAGAATTTTTCCATTGGCACAAATTAATAAGCCTCCGATAATTTCTGCGGCCGCACGATGCTGGTGCTTATCACTACCATCTCCATATGTATCCTTTAATAACTCCTTGATATCGTCAAAAGTTGCTGCTGTGATACCTTCAACTGTAAGATCAAAGACATGAATTAAGAGGGAAGTATTGTTGATTCGAAATCGATCAGAAGAAGAATCTCGAGGCTCCTGCTTCATGTAGGCAAAAAATTTAGAGTACCATTCACGGGTAATTAAAGAGCCTATTTGGGTTCGGACGTTGCTTTCCAATTCGTCCCAGTCTGTTATTGGGAGAGGAGAGCCTCGACTTGCTCTAAAATTTTTACCCCATACCAGCCAACCTGGAAAATCCCGATCAACATAATACTCTGGTACTCCAGGCTTTCCAAAATTATCTAAATATTCTTGTGTCCAATTTTGGTTTTCTTTGGGTACAGATACCTTAATGAGATTTGCCGTATTTTCTTCCTCACGAATGAATCTTTCATAACTATGCCCATATGATCCACGAATCTCAATATAATTAAAAATACGGAGAAATGTTTCAGAATAGCTAGCTCGTAGACTAGGATGATCATCAATACATCCATTGACAAATAACTCGACCAGAGATGGAGGGGCCAGAGTCTGGACTCGTAGCCCAGCATTGAGGGCAAAAATAGTACAGCGGAGTGAAATTTTCCAGTGTGATTTTTTCGATATTTCGACAAGTTTCAAAGCTAAATCTGCCTTTTTCTTCTCCACATTTATTCGACGCTTGATGATTAACTTATTTTTTGAAGAAATCTCAACTGAAGTATCATCTTTAGGTTTGAAGGCCTCAATATCTACATTATCATAGGAAACATAATTATCATGCAATTTTCCATACTCTGAAAGACCACTGTACAAAGCATTAGTACTAATTTTTTGAATTGATATCTTGTCGACTGAAGCTGTTCTTATAAATAATTCGACCACATCAGAAGCATACCGCCAGTCTTTAGAAATTGTTTTAGTGAGACTGAGATAAAATAGGGTATATAAACAACCTTTAATCTTATCAAATTGATTGTCATCCAGTGCTTTGCTAAACGCTTCTATAAGGGGAGGTATAACCTTGATACGTCCACCGATTAGGCTCTTTAGAGCAGATTCTAAAGCTGTCTGAGCATTAATACGAACTTCGGCGTAAAGTGACAGACAAGAGGAAGCCAAGTCAAGAAGTAATTGGTTATCTAAGTCAGACATATTTCTTGTTATAGAATTATGTTTTATTCGCTGTAAGTGATAAATTCCCGCTCGTTTAACTAGCAGAGATCTAGGATATGCTTTGCGTAGTCCATCAATCTTGAATGGGCGGACATCAGAATTATAGAGCTTGATCGTTCGTTCAAGCGCATGAGCAGACCGTTCATTCCCAACGTCAGTAATCCAAGCTCTATAAGTCTGATATAAAGCAGAAAAGCAAGCAACATCATCTTCTTGCTCAACTGATAGAAATATATGAATCTGAGAAAGTAATTGGCCGATTTCTTTGCGTAACTTATGAATCTTCTTATAGATTTCACTACCTTTATCTAACAAATAACCCGCTCTATAACTAATACGAGGCCGTATATCTTCATCTTCAGCTGCTCCAGCAAGAAATTGATTGTCTTCTTCGACTAACTCCTTTTTAAGTTTAGGGTCACTCAAATTGAGATCATTAATATTTTTTGGATCGAATAGAGAAGCTATCCCTGACAAAATAAGCCTTAGATGGGAAATGTTTCTTGAAACCTCATCTGACCATTCCTTGTTCGTGCCCTTGCGACTAACAGAGGGATTGTCACTTATGAGGTTGGTAAGTCTGTTAACTGCAGTTTTAACCTGCGACTCAAATAGCTCTATAGCAAACTCGATTTCTTTTTTTGATGGAAAATGCCAAGCAATTGTAAGCTCAGATGGTTTCGTTATTCTCGCCCAATCAGAGATTTCAAGGCCTTTTTTGAAGACATGTGCCTCGTACATGGCTACATCAATTGGGTATATTAATGTCAAATTTAAGAGTAAGTGATGAATAAAGTTTGAAACATGAATAGTCGGGATCCCTTTGCACTTTTCTTGCATGTAAAGAGCAATATCAAAAAGGTCCTTCTTATATACCATCAAACTATCACCTATATGAACCACAATCATACTAAGCATGCTAATATGCCAAACCAAGGCACGATCACGAGGGAGAACCTCGGTACCACTGCTTCGATCTGAAGCTGCCTCGTTATAATCAATCTCATTCCGGATATTTACAATGAGCATAGGTATAAATACCTTCAAAGTTTTCTCAGGATTCGCTTTGCAGAGTGAGTTACAAATGAATGCCATAGCATCACGAGCCTGATGTATGACATGACTTCCAACAAAAGCAGCAATCTTATCTAAAGCTTTATCAAAAATTTCCGGTGAGAGAGCAGCAAAGAGAGGTGTCATGGTAGCAGGTAATGTATTGACAACATTCTCTTCGGGCGCTCCTGACCGAGCTCTAGATATCTCAGGTAGATTTTCGAGTAGAGTGAATATCTTTCCAAGGAGGGAAAGAACAAAATCTCCAAAGCTAGCGGTAGATGAGCGTAAGATATTGGCCTCATCTTCATCACTGAGTTCAGTTCTATAGTCAATCTCAATATTGGGACCTTCATTTTCCATACGCTCCATCTCGCCTTGAACCCATTCAATAGCAAGAGATGAATCTGAATTACCTTTAGTCAAATCATAAAATGGAACACTATATGCCACCGTTGTTATAAAATTTAAAGTATGTAGAGTTTTCTGCAAGTCGTTTGCATCAATCCCGGGTAAAGCTAAGGCGAGTAAAGCAGTGATATGGCAACGAAGACCTTTATATTGAGATAAGATATTAGCCACCATCTGCAATCCGCACAGTGATGACTGAGTTCTGTGGACTTCGACAAGACCTTGTAATGAGGGGTAAAATCTCTGAAGTGCTCCTGGAAGGATCAAGTAAGGTTCAAGATAAGCAAGTCCCTGGAAAGCAGAATAAAAGTAATTCAGAGACTTCGCCTTTTTTGAAAAGAGTCCAACAAAAACGGTCTCTCTTAAGCTTAACACAAATTGTCTTTTTAATTTTTGATTGAGACGTCTTTCAAGGGGTATATCGAATTCTCCACTTTTTTCGCGGTTCCAACGCATGACAAAGAAATAAACAAGATTGTAGGTAACTTGAGCTAAAAATTCAGACCAATTACCATAATTTGAGGGATGGAAGAAGGTCTCAATAGACTCCATAAGACCTTGTAAATTAGACAGCACCGAACTTGACTTATCTAAACAAAGTGGAGATAAGGACATGATTATCCATCTAGCAATTGAATATGCCACAGGAGTTCGCTTTTTAATCTTATCAAGGAACATAGCTAAGCCAGCAGCATGATCTATGGAACTACTATAGGGAGAAGATGCCTGGCCTACAGGTATATTAGTTAATCTTAGAATAGCCGTGAAAAAAAAATCAGTTTGATCTTTAGTGAAGATCCCATATTCTGAAAATGGGACATGTTTATGAAAAACATGATCCCGTGCAACTCGTGACAGAACATCAATAAAGGTAATATCGACCATGTTCGATCTGTTGACGAGAGCCCAGAGATGAAAAAGGGTAGGCAGATACTCCTGAGTTTGGATATCGTCCCCACCAAGAGCTGCTTCTGAAGGTAGAAGCATATATAGGCTGCCGATAGAAACGAAGGCACCTGTGATGTCAGATGTTGTAAAATAAGGAAGAATTTCTTCAAGGATAGCTTTCCGCTCCCGTGGCTCAAAATAAGATGCAGCATTATGGCACAACATTGACAGGCTCTTATAGCCTCGTTTTCGGCCAAACGTTGATTGGTGTTGTCCCCCTTCATGTGGTAATATGAATGTCTTAAGTTCTCGCCACACAGGTTTCCAATCTAAAGTCAGGTCTTCACCTGTGTTAAGATATCTCTTCTTTCTAATAAATAAATGAGCATTTCAGAGTAAATAATGAGATGAATTTATTCGCTTACTTGAGTAGAAGACGGAACATACTTTCAAACCTATCTGCAGCAACCCTATCCATTCCAGGAGCTAAAGCCAGAGAGAAATAGAGTTTTGCTAATCTGGAACGAAGCCGACGTGAAAGGTCAAATTTCAAGCTCATCCATGCCCGAAGCTCTCTTGTCCAGTGCAAAACTCCTGGAATTATATCCTGAGACTTAACGGCAATGTAAATCTGCTTTAGTATCTCCTCTAGGGCATTTATTCGCTCCACTTCTTCTTCAACTTTGTAAGGTAGCAACTTAGAGTATGGAAAGGTCCGTGGCTTGTAAGGCTTATCCTTGTCGACATTAAGCACACTACCACTGACGCTGAGCCCTGATTTTATCATATCGGACAATAATTCCTCAATACATTCACTATTGACATTCTGAAAGGACCGTGAATAGATTCGATCATCATTGCTCGTTTCATCACCCATCGCTGGCTGAAGTCTGTAGGCCGAAAGTCCAAAATACTTAGGGTTTTTCTTGCAAAATTCCGGAATTATTATTCTTTATCTCGATTTCCGACTAGTTGCTGATATACAAAAGCTCAATTGGGAACTGGAAGTCAAGTCAGTGAACGGATCGATTTTTTTAGCTTTTTATCATGAGTTAAATGATAGTGAATTAATTATTTGTTGCGAGAAATAGAAAGACAGAAGTTCAACATATAGTCCGACTGCTTGCATAAAACACTGTGACACTTGAATTGACACCGCAGAATGGTGCGGTAGCTTTGTTCGGATGTAGATGGTTAGAAACTGCATCAACATACAAATTGGGAGTGAGATAGCTCGCAGCCTTGCCTTTGCCAGACGTGATTAAGGAATGGAGCCTTGTGAGGTCATCTAGTCAAACGTAGTGAGTGAGTGTGTGTGCCTGCCTTCCCAATACAGATAAATGTTGACTGCCCCACCATCCTTTTGATGCAGGGCGGCGCATGTGATTTGTTGGTTACTAGTAGCGCTAATTGGCCCAATTAAAATGGTTCCGCATCCGACCCGAAAATACATTGAAATTGCCCCACGGGTAATAAACTAACTACACTACAATAGTCTTAGTCTTAGTTAAACATACAAAGTAAGTATTTATCTGATAAAATCTGCAGCGGATCTGATCAACTTCTATCACGATGTAAAAATACTTCCTTATCAGTTCTCAGTAAGTTTAATCTCTTAAATCAAAAAAAAACCATCAGTTTCAGGTAGGCTATCTTATCTACCTACTACATCACGGCAAAAAAATACGGTTAGGAAGGCAGTAAAATAGCACTCGCAGGGAATCTGTCTATCCTGGTTACATTTTAGTGTCCAAATTTTGAATGCTACTCTCTGATTAGCGAGTCTGTCTCAGCCTAGCTAGTAACCTGCGACTAAATGCTAAATGCCCATTCAAAGCTCGACTGTAGATTACCCTCATAATTAGTTATAGCGCTAGCGCTAATCATTAGCCCTTCATAATTATAGAAATAAATTTTTATGCACGGATTATGTTATAGTCAGGTGCTTTTTTTCTTATGGATACTTTTTTTTACTACTGACGCGATAATAATAATTTTTTTTGAGAAAACATGCATTACAATCACTTGCGAGAACAATTCCACTCCAAATCAGCTTGCTAGTAACCAAGATGGTCTAGGAACTACATAAAAACTTATTTTTTGACAACGAAGAAGCTTTTTCGTGTTGGTTTTTATCAGAGAGGAATAATTTATCTTGGCAGTTCAAGAGATGAAACAAGGACTTCTGAATGACCCAGTACGGGACACTCTTTTTGTTGCTAATTGATTTATGTTGTATTGTAAACAAAACCTATTTCTTCTGATCAGAGGCCAAGGAAAAGAGAATGAACAGATCGGTATGTACCAATTTACACGATAAAGTGAAAAGTAAATTCCTTGTCTAAATACTAAATCCGAGTCACCAAAAAGCCATCATTGAAGATAGATCGTAAGGCGAATATTTCAGCTAGGAAATATTTCGACGAGGATGGAATACGTGTTACTCATGAGCAAAAACATTGCAATCACATCATTGATCCTGTTGCATTTAATAAAAGACGAATTTCACCACAGTTGAGAGAATGGAGGAAGTGAGCGATAACATCAGAATATACACAGGATGTGTTAAAGCTTCAACTTCGCCAGTAGCTTTAGACAAAATTCACACCTCATTCTAAGGATGTAAATCCGACAAAAAGTTTATCTCTCGCCCAGACAGACAGTGAGAGTAACGCCAAAAGACTACCTACCGTATCTTCCGGCAAAGTTATTGGAAGAATTTGACTGAATTTAATTCCATCTCTAAATAAATAGCCAATATGTAGCAATTTAACATGGAGTCATTTTCCCAATAATGAAAGTCAAAATAGCTCTCTTACGTTATTTTTGATCATTCATCTGGGAAATCTGTGTTAAAATTGATAGATTCAGAAACATACAAAACTCAAGCGTGAACCAAATTGTAGCATCTAATTCCCAAACACTGTATTCGCACTTAAGACTTATAATCTTGTGGTAATTTTAATGATCATTATTCAAGAAGCGATAGACTCAAAGATAGAGTAACAAAAGTTTGCAATCAGTGTAAGATGCAAGGCGAGAACATACAGTTGTAAAAGAAATACGTGTACTTAAGGAGATGAAAATAAACTGATTTGAATTAACAATGATCATGTGATATAATTATGAAAGTTTAATAAATAAACGTTGAGACCACTTTAGCAGGGCTAAGGCTGTAATTATCCCGAGCAAGGATGAGTATTTGATTTGATGGGCATTCAGCATTCAGTCTCTCTCCCAAAAATATAATTAGAGGAACGGAGGTCTTAAAAATCCAATCATCATCTCCGCGAAACCGAGCGATATTTGTGCGGCAAGCAGGGGCTTAATTCCCATATAATGTTGGTAATTTTTCTACGACAGTGGCACAATTTTAGTCTTCAACAGACTGCAATTTATCTCACCTGCTACAATCTGCCTTCTAAACATCCCAGAAAATAAAATGGAACTTTGTAGGGAGGATGATTATCCCTTTGATAAAAAAAAGAGACTTTGCAATGTTTAGCAAAAGCAAATATTAAAACGGTTATCATTCTACGATGGTGACTTAGCGTAGTATTATATTTTGGCTTTATCCCTGCTATCGGCTATTCCGTCGATAAATTACCTTGTCTCCAAGGTTGATTATATATAGTGGAGAAAATTGGTGGAGCTTGTGTTAAATTGACTTGTCATTCTACCATGGAGTCCAGTATTACAGGGATAAATTTTTATATGTTTTAATATGTTTTTTTTCTCAGGTAAATCCCGAAAAAGCTGAAAAGCTTATAACAGCAAGCAATATCACACAATCTGCACACTATCATTATCAGTAGTACATCTAAAACTACCCATGTCGAATCGGATTGAGTGCAGGTACTAGAGTGGGTCTGAACATGGCTTAGATGAGAATAATTGTCTGTTGCAGGGATTTTCACACTAAATTGCTTCACCGTCTTTTAGAAGTATTAAGCACAGTGATTGTAAGCCGTTAGCCGTTCCCCCTTTTATTTATCGTCTGTTCAGCCTCGTGGGACGTAGATTATTTTCTTTAAAAGGGTCACAATTCCTCTCAGTGATGGTAAGTATACTACAAATAAAAGCAAAACTTTTTAGAAATTCCAAGACTGTCTAAAGGATTTCATCTTGTGTACATAAATTTGATTCATTATTGGTAATGTTGTAGGAGAGGCAACTGTTGACGTTAAGCCGTTAAGGTGGTAGGTAGCAGGCTGGGTTTGTTCTTCGGCATTGACACTGAACTAAGGCATGAGCTGGGTGTACCTATCAATTATGATCATTACAGTCACGTCCTGACGTGTTGACCCCGGCGTAATGCGTAATACCGTACCGTACCCTACCCTACCCCACACATTCAACTTGTATGTGGACACTCCACACCCAATCCGACAATTTTCATCACTAATTCTTCTTCATACAATTTTTTATTTACCGTGCTATCACGAACTCCGTTTCAATCGTTTCAAATATGCTGATGGCTCCGTTGCCAACATGTAGTATGCCCAATCACCGATACCATCGATCTTGATGCATCTCCAGAGTTTGGTTACTTAAATCGCGATGCTGTATCGATGGCAGATCAATGTCTAAATTAATGTCCAAGCCTCTGTATGTTTGAAGTAGAATTTAGTGACAAAATTCATGTGATTAACAGGATAAGTGACAGTAAATAATCAACAATCAAATGCATTGGAATGTGTTAATGTCTGTTACCCAGTAATTGAAACAAAAGTGATAAGCATGGGCTCGACTTGGAGAATCCAAAAGTTGATTTGCACCAAACCATTCCAAGTTAGTTCTTTTACAAGGACAGGCAAGCTTAATTACCAAGTCAATCTGCGGATAATTTTATGCACGATAAACGAAAACGATAATCGCGTCTCAACGTTACCGTGGGGTGGATGAGTGTCTTGGGGATCAATTAACTACATTGTGATTCAGATGTGGCTCACTAATGCCTGAAAAGTAGAACAGTCTGTCTTTTGTGAGAGAATATCAACTTCAAATCGAAAATACCTTGACAGTAATGCTTCATGAGATGCAATATCAAATTATTGTCACAGAGGAAATTATCTACATTTGACCTTACCACAAGATCTATTATCTCACCACAAATCACTCACATTGCTAACCCCCTCAATAAGCTCATCATAGAGGCTGTGTAAGACTCTGTAGTGATTTATTTACCAAGGGATTCTAAGCGCATCTATAACCTCACTTTGCCGTATCTCTGAAATGATAATATGTAAGCTCTGTATGCGTTTTCCCCATTTTAAAGCCAACGAAGTCCCAATTTTGTGCTATAAGCGAGTGCTTCCGTATCGATTTGCAGGACATTATTTGTGAAGGGTTCTTATACGAAGGGTAGTATGGGAAATTTGTGTTGAACCAGATTACCGTCAGTCAAAGAATACTGTTGATTGTATTATAGGGTTAATTAACAACCTAGAAAGTTGATTCGGCTTAAGCCGAATCTGGCAACTTGAATGAATATCACAAGAAATCAGATTGTGTAGTAAGTAAGAGGAAGATCGCAATAAAACTTCATTACAGAGTTATTATGTAGTAACAGCACAGCAACTAAGTTGTTCCTATGTAACAAATTTAACATTTTGCTTATGGTCCGTTTGAGCATACCATTACGGCCAACAATCTCACCTATTCTTTGAATGACTGGTGAACATTTTCGATTAGGGTGATGAGGATTTCGAGGAGAGATTCGTTGAGTTTCAAGAATTAGAAGCAGCAACATGTCTGGTAGACAGTTGTAGTTGTAATCAGGCTTGCTCTGCAACTAAAAAAAGTAATATAGTCAATTCATGGGCGAGCAGAAGCCGCAAAATTTGTATCAAACGTTCAAGAAATTTAACGGTACGCATCGGAAGGAGGCTGCTGAGGGAGGCAAATCACTTGAAGTAATTAATAGTTACATAAGAATAACAATAAAAAGCGTCATGACTAGGATATAAACATGTCTAGATTTCCATGTGCGGTACTGTCTGACGCGGCTAGCGTTTTTTGTACACAAAATTCTACTAAGGTTCAGCATGCCTGTCCTAATAGATGATCTATAACATAACCTTAAAAGTCTTAGTGCAAGTCGACTTATGGATTCTTCAAGTGTGACATAGGCAAGTCCATAAGTATATAGGGACCATATCCTAAGGGGAGAGTTCAGTGCCGAATTTCAAGATATCAATGCCGAATAACAAATCCCTTAGTATTTAGTAACGGTAACATTAACGTATTTCATCACTCATTTGGCCACCCACTTGGCCACCCTGACCACTAAATTTTATAATTTTATATAGTAAATCTACTACCATCGTAAATGTTGATAAAACTATTCTTGGAATATATTACTTAAGTAATCGGACATCAATTGATCTTGTGTCCTTGAATACTGCAGCTACTACACGGTGGTAGTGCTCGTTGCCGTCAGATGACTTACTGATTTTGGACGGCATCTCTAGAGCTAATTTCACTATACTTGGCTATTAATTGACCCTGTTGAGACTGTAAAAACCCCCATATGAAATATCTCGTCTACGATACTGGTGCTTTTTTCCGCCGTTGACAATATCAGTTTGATGGGTCAAATAGTATAGTGGTATGCCATCCAGGCTGGCCTTTTAAGTAGAGTGTGAGTAGCCTTGACACCTACTCCACTTGAGACGGAAGACCACTGGCTCGAATAAAATAGACTCTACCTTCTTGGGGAGTGAAATGTATACATTGATGAAGGTACACTTGAACAACCGAAGGCTTTTTGAGAGTTTTTCCTTAGATTGAAATTCACGGAAGAGAAAGTACAGGCGGTAACTTCATTTCTCGTAGTGGTATTCGTAGATGCTGTTTGAGTGCGAGTGTCCAATTACTCTAAATCACGTAATCATGGTCTTTTGTCCTTGATAGTCTTAGATTCCATAAGGACGTTTCAAAAATATATTTACCAGTTTGATAGGTGTACTTTTTTCGAGAAGGACAATAAGTGGCGGAATTACCAAACCCGGCGCATTGATTAACTTGATCGCCGTTATCTATTCATTATTCCCTGGCTATACGGAAATAGCTTGTCCGATAGTTGTCGGAATAAATCCTACGGTATGGTATTATATTGAAGTATCCAAATAAATATTCGTATTGTTTTTTCTTGTTCTCTTCTTATCTAGACAGACAGATAAATTTATACTATCTACATTCTTTTATCACATGACTACAATTAATATAAAGCGGAGATTTACACATGGTTGTAGAAACCATTTTACCGCATCTAATATCCCAGTTCTTCCCCTGATGATCTATTTCCATATTCAGACAATAGTATAGACGCATGTAGCCAGCCACCTTTGATGTTGCGATAACTCCCATCGTAAATCTATTGTCATTAAGATTGTAGGGTTATAACGAACGATAGTATTCCGTAAACTTGACGCGTCTCTCTCACTCGCTTAGCTTAGATCACACGTTGCTTATCACCTGATAGTCGCATCTTGCACGCTGTAAATTGAATTTCCGACTCTATTTGGTACACAGCTCAGGCTGGCTTTTGATAAATTGGGA
This sequence comes from Erysiphe pulchra, assembly GCA_002918395.1. Taxonomy (NCBI): domain Eukaryota; kingdom Fungi; phylum Ascomycota; class Leotiomycetes; order Helotiales; family Erysiphaceae; genus Erysiphe; species Erysiphe pulchra. Next base: position 29,320 of record PEDP01000175.1, read on the forward strand.
GACCCATTCCCTCTAAACCGGTTGTTTTAAAGGATACGAACCGCGTTTTTCGAGCAAAACGTTAGCCATTCGTCGCAAGTCGAAAATTAGAGATGGAAATCCTCGTCTATCGAGATCAAGGACCCACTCAATAAGAGACTGCTCGTCATATGGTAGTTAATTTCTTTTTTGTGTTTAAATCCGCATCGTGATTAATTCTATTTAAGAAACCTAATGCCTCCCAGGGAGCGTAGTACGTGCTATAAAGAACATGTAAGATTCATTCCATAAAGTAGAAAGTAAAGCCTAGTCAAAGCCCGAATTTTTCCCAATACATGCCGTCTGCTAGTTCAACGGGTTGAAAAGGTAGGAACACATTCACCATGACCCGAGGGCCATGAGCTGGGGAAAAAACCAAATGAAAAAGCTCAGTAGGAAAAACTCACTTGGAATAAAAAACCACAGCCATTCCCAATGTACTATTTTACGACGAGCAGCGCTCAAATTAGAGTATCTAGTATCCAGACATGTATACGGCAGCGGCATGGGGTATCTATTTATCTCTATTTCAGCACCGTTCGGTTAGAGAAGCCATTGATAGAATTTCAGAACCAATCACTACTGAACTGGTATCACTTCAAATCTGATACGCAATTTTGCTCAATGAATGGGTATTTATTGGTTTGAATGCGTCATTCAACTGAAATAGTCTGTCAAAAGTCTTCTTACATCTGCTGGGTAAAGGTCTTCAAAAGGACAAATTCTTTCCCGTTCTTCCCTCACCAAGTTTGCACTTTACCTCAACTCTCAAAGAGGAGTGAAGGGCTCGAGTTTATGATGACAACGCTGCCTTACAAGTGATTCATACGTCCAGAATCAACCATCTCTCTTTGTTTGGGTCACCTCTAGTACAAGATTTTCTCTCTCTTCTTGTCAAGTTGCGTGTTAGGGAGAAAGTGACTTCGTATCTTTATTAAACTAGGCCTATTTATCCTTGGTGCATTTATTCATATATTTATTTGTATATTCTCTTGTTCCATTCTCTTTACCGCTCTATAAATATAAGAACAAACAAATTAATTTTGAATTCATATAAAAATCCGATGAATTGATATTGGGTTTGTTTGTTGCTCTTTATTTCAATCATACCTGCCCTATACTACTCTCAAAAATCGATACTTTTTCATAGCTTGACATTAAAAATAGACTATTTTACTAAACATAAGCCCTGAGAAGATATCGAATACCAAAGTTCTTTTCTACATAACAAAGATTTTTTTCTCACTCCAAACACCAAACTTCATCTAATGGCAGCTGAATGGTTTCGCACATTCCAAAAAGATTTCTTAACACAATCCCAAAGTATATATTCTCCCAAAAGCTTCTCGTATCACTTCACACATCATTAATTGATAAAATGGAATAATTATTATTAGCCACGGAAACTATATCTGTTTTGTTCTGGACGTGAACTTAAAGTTCCCAGTCGGCGGAAGAAATTAGTAATCCACTTCCATCGACTGATTCGTGGTTTAATATCTGATTGTTGATTCAGCACTCTTCCGGCTTCACTGCTATATCTTGATTGATGCATATGGGAAATGTCATCATGCAATGAAAAAGATGGATAGAAGCTGACTGGACACGCCTATGATCTTTCGATGTCTGCTTTTGAGTCGTTGATGAATTATTAAATAGATCATCAGGTGGGGTAAAAGACCGACTTGAAACACTTATACTATGTCTCTCTGGGGCGGTATCTTGAGATAAGTTCTTAGCCTTTTCATACTCCTCTTTTCTTGAAGTAGAATTTGTTGCACATATCGATGCCCTACGCGCAGTAGTACGTTGTACAAATGCTGATCCTGCTGAAATAGTTCGCTCTAGTTTTACAGGCATTTCAAGGTGAGATAACTGATTGTTGGTTGATCTTCCTTTCAGAGAAACTCGACGTATGACACCAAAATTTGTTGGCTTTTTACTGTTTAGAATTGAATTTGGAGAATTCAAGGAATTTTTTAAAGATGTTGGATGCCCACTCACTATTGTCAAAGATGATGATCGAGCTCGACTGACAGGCTGCGGATGAGTTGAAGTACAAGCAACAGCAAGTGCATCATTATATTTAAAGCAAGGACACCAATTTTGCCGTAGCGATACCCAAATACCAGTGACTTGAATCAAAGTTTGCATTTTTAAATCAACCTTCCGAGTTGTACGCTCAGGGAGAGCAACCTCTTCCACATGAGCTAGATCTTTCAGACCATCTCGTATATTTATCGTTGGAGGATATCTGCCCGAAGAAGATGATAACGTTGTGTATGAGTCTAGAATTTCGAGTTGTTTATGAGTGATTGTCGCCATGGTAGGGTGCCTTTTACAATTCGGATCTATTATACTAAAAGCATACTTCAAGTCTGCATTAACATGCGCGAATTCCTGAGTAGTATTGGTTTCCCTCTTTGGATACCTTTTGATCCACCAACGCGCAACAATTTCATTTCCCCCCTCTTCTTTGCTTCTAATTTCGTAGATACCACCTGGTAAAGGTGTGGCTATATATACAGACCCATCACTAAATACTATCTCGGCAACGCCCTGTGAAGCTCCCTTATCTCTTGGCATTTGACATATTACTGCTATAAGCTCTCTATTCAAATAGTAATCCTCACTCATATGGCTAGTTTCATCCATATTGTCATCATAGTTTTCGCTCCTTACAATGATAATATCATTACTTCCTAGTTCTGCTTTACCCCGTAAGAGTCGAGGGAATTTTCTTGCTAGTCTAGGAATGAGAACATAAGAGGGAAGAACGTCGATAAAAGGCTTTGGACGGGTTTTTTCTGATAGTAGCTGTAATTGGAGGAGGACTTTTGGGCGAATTTTAAGGAGCTTTTGCGTATGACTTAAAGTAGGGGCAGGATGTGCGAGATGAAAAATTGAGGACTTCTGTGGATTTCGTTTTCTTCGTCTTGGATTCTTCTTGGTCTGAGATTTAACACCCTCAAAATTCACTAGAGATGCTTCGCCATCACTTGTCATATCAGAGTCAAAGTCATGCATTGGCTCTTGAAAGTGAACGGTTGTCTCAACATCTCGTGGTATGCGCTCCGACAATAGACTACTAGGCTGTATATCATCTTTGGCTAAACGTCCACTTATGGTATTTCTCCGACCTAGAGGATTACTAGAAACAAAAGGCGACCTTATAATTGGAGTCTTTCGTAAAGTGAAGTTATCATTTCGGCTGTTCAATGGGCCAGAGAATTCATGTCCATGAAGACCAGCGCCGTAGTTCAAGAACATTACTGATGATCCAATACTAGAGTTTGTCTAACATCTGAGCATGGGTCCGGTATTCGATTATTTTTCATTTGTGTGTATTTTGAAAGATTTGAAGTCTTTCACAATCTTTAAAACAGTTAGTGAGTCAAACCCTCCGTTTAACTAGCCATAAGCCGATTAAGGTCACTATTAGAGAAATAAAAATTAACAAAAATAGAAATAGATATAAAAAGATGTAGAGAGACTCTATTATTGAGACTTAGAGTGATAGAGCAAAGTTGTTAAAACTTAGAGTTGATTTAACATGTAGGATATAAGCAATTGAGGGAGAAAGAAGTCCTAAAGCTCCAAAAGTATTTCGTTCTAGCTTAAAATCGTCTTATATAATAAATCTTTCGTGAGGTGAAATATCGTGCAGCATTCTAAAGGAAATTTGGATTTTGATCAACGGTCATCACTTCCCCAAAAAATAATTATCGATAGATGCATTCAGAACAAACAAACCGAGGTGAAAGTGCCATAGGATGATCAAATTCACAGCTGCAAAATCGGGGCGGATTGGATCATGATCAAATATGTCACCCATAAAAGTTGCTGAGAGCAGAGTTCCAAAGTTCATGGGATCTTATAATTTCGCAGGCCCGAGTCATCAAGTTGGGAATAAGAACAAGAGCGTGAGTCCTTCTCGTCACGTGAATCAAATTAACTAATAATCTATCCAGCACGAATGAAGCTAGCGCGAGGGTAGATAATAACGTTTTTACTGCAAGATTAAATGCTCATCCCATCTGAAATTATAGATCGTTTGCTTATCATTTCGATTGTCCACGACACGTTTAATGTCTGTTGTTCCAAGTCAATGCTAATTATGACAACAGGCACTACGCCCAGCACGGTTAACCGTTTTAGCTAATGACAGCCCTGCCTGCAAATCAATGAACTATCTATCTCTTCAGCCCGTACCCAACCTTAAAAAATAAAGAAAACCAGCATCTAACGGCTTTTCCTGCTACTTCTTGAATCTGTTCCTTCCATCTTACATAGGACAATACGAAATGGGCTACTAGTAATCAGATTGGGATTCATCTGATAGGGTGAGATCGTCCTAAAATACTAGGAATGGCTGGCTAAATCGCTCGTGGTTTGATCCCAGGGATGGCTGGCTAAATACGTTTGTTTTCTCGATGATAAGGTCCTATCGGAATATCTATTAACCCGATATACGTCACATGATTTTGAAGAAAGCCTTGGAGCATCAAAATAAAATTTATTGGATATCCAAGCGACAGTTAACAAAAACATAAACAACATGAAGGCACAGAGTATTGTGATAGAGAACATGCTGGCACAGAATGAAATATGTGTGCATGTGCAGTAGATTAAAGTTAAATAATGATAATCATATTTTTATCGGTCTTTTATTTTACATATAAAATTTTCCGAGTAGCAATGTTTCATCAAAGTGCTGAGACGGAGGTGTCTTTCGGCAGTTTCTGTGCCCAACCAATTTTTTTGTAATGTCCTTGTGGAGTCTAAAGCTATCAAGGACGAGATTATGATTACGTGGTTTGGATTAATTGGACATTCGCACTCAAACAGCATTTGCGAATACCACTACGAGAAATGAAGTTACCGGCTGTACTTTCGCTTCCGTGAATATCCATCAAAGTGAAAACTTCCAAAATAACTTTGGTTTTTCAGGTATACATTTCACTCCCTAAAAAGGTAGAGTCTACTGGACTCGAACCAGTGGTCTTCCGTCTCAAGTGAAGTAGGTAGGAATCACGGCTACTCACACTCAATTTAGAAGGCTAGCCCGGATGACATACCACTACACCATCTCACGCTTTACATCCATTGAAGAACACAGTAATCGAGGCAACTTTCTGGTAACTCTGTGGTTAAATTTTACAAAATTTCAATTATCAAAAGACCGACATCTGGACCAAATAGCGGTTATACACATGCAAATGAGAAAAGCCTTGTCCGATCTCAAAAATCTCTTTTGATGTGTTGTCTTATTGAAATATTTGACATGGTACTGCAATTTGCTCCTATTACTTGCAACTACAATCACATTTGAAGCCGAATTTGAACAAGTAGATATCTGCTAGAGTCAGCCAAGGGCGATCAAGTGTGCTCTAAAACTTATTACTGCGGTGATATTATGCTTTGGGTCGGATGGTGTAGTGTGATTAGATTATGAGCTTACTTGGGGCATAATACTACCTTTGTAGTATAAATGTTAGGGTGAATAAAATGTCTGATATAAAGAATATGTATTAAGCTATATGATTATAATGCTTTTCTGTAGAGTAACTTATCTCTTCATT
>PEDP01000176.1:0-34759 GCA_002918395.1 Erysiphe pulchra
AGTTAGTAGAGATTAGTAGTAGAAGTAGACAAATAGTAAGGATTGTAGAGTATTGATTGGTCCGAAAATTTTAAAGACCAATTAAAGATCCAGGTGTCCCAGAATTGTGCAAAGTGGGGGGCTGGGCATTTAATTTTCTTGAGGTAGGCAAATAACATTTCCCATATTATATCGTACCTGATGAGCTATGATTCTAGTCACATGATCATAAGGAAAATTTTAATTTTTGTTGCTAGAGATATACATGACGATGGATTAGCGAATCAACATTCCATGAGATGGACATAACAATCCCCTCTTAGGGTTTCCACACTCTAACCTAAAAATAAATGGTCTTAAAATGAAATTTACTTTGCGTGCGAGCAAAAAATGTCTCTTTTGTACTTTTCGGGAATTTGAGTATGGGCTACGATCTCTCTCATTATTGAATAGAAGTGTAAGATGGAGATCAGGCGCAGGCTCACGACGGCGTCGTGAAACTAGAAGGAGAGAAGGTCTCACAAGATCATGGGTTGGTGTCCTTATCAGTAATTTCCCTTAATTTCTGATATGTAACTAATACCTACAAAGAGTGGACAAAAAGACTCACAAGAATTATACTCTAATTTCCAAAAAGTGGGAAAGTTGCTTAGAAGGGATGAGGAGAGTAGAAATCTCAAATCAACAGTACAGGATCATATAAGCTCTGAAAACTTGAAGCGACCACGAACATCCACATCTAAGCTCTACTGGCGGAATGGTGATTCCACGTATAATTTATTTGGAGATCTAGTTTTGAATGAGTTATATGCGCTTGAGGAAAACTTAAAGGTCGATGAAAGTATCGACCTAGCAGAATCTTGGGGTATTTCCTCACATAAAGATCTAAAGGAGAAAATAGCAGACTTTCATCAAAAGATTGTAGATTCTATCAATTTGGCTACAGACGGAATAGTTTCTAAGAAATGCAATCCTCTTTTCTATCGTCTTCGGCAAGCATTTGTTACTGGTAGTGTAAAGTCATTGAAATTACAAGTCAAATTTTCCTTTTTGAGTTCGATTGCTCCAAAGAATTTTTCACGAGACGTGCAATCCAAATTAGCAGAACTTGCTAACCTCTGTCATCCCGACGAATGGTACCCCGCAACAAGATCATTACAACGAATAGTTCACCTACATGTTGGACCCACAAATTCTGGAAAAACATACCATGCCCTCCAAAAACTAGAGTCTGTTGACAATGGTGTTTATGCCGGGCCTCTTCGACTTCTTGCTCATGAAATTTATACCCGGTTTAATGCTAAGGGTAAACTCTGTGGTTTAGTCACCGGTGAGGAAAAGCGAATTCCACCGGAGCTAAAAAGTAATATGTATAGTTGTACTGTTGAGATGATTCCATTGAATGTACCACTAGATGTCGCTGTTATTGATGAAATTCAAATGATCGCTAGTCCTGACCGTGGATGGGCATGGACTCAAGCTTTTTTGGGGGTTCAGGCAAAAGAAGTTCATCTCTGTGGTGAATTACGTACAGTCAATATTATCAAAGCGTTATGTGCTCTCGTTGGGGATAAACTCATCATCCATAAATATCAGCGCCTTAGCCCATTGGAACTTGATAGCGAATGCGTAAAGTCTGATCTCAGCAATCTTCGAAAAGGTGATGCTGTAATACTTTTCTCTCGACTGGCAATTCATGGAATGAAACAGGAAATTGAAAGAGTGACTGGTAAACGTTGTGCAATAGTTTATGGATCATTACCACCAGAAATACGTGCTCAGCAGGCCGCGCTTTTCAACGATCCTAATAACGACTATGACTTTCTTGTTGCAAGTGATGCCGTTGGAATGGGTCTTAATCTTAGCATTCGTCGTATTATATTTGAGACTACACAGAAATTTGATGGTAATGAACGACGTGTTATGGAGACATCCGAAATTAAGCAAATAGCTGGACGTGCCGGAAGGTATAAAACGGGAACATCAGATGTAGTAACTGATGATAATAAAACTTTACTATCGAATAATTCTACGTCAAAATCAGATAATGATGATAAACATGACTTGAAGGGGAAGAAATCATCTACTGGCCTTGTGACTACATTAAATCGAGCAGATTTCATGACAGTCAAAAAGTGCCTCAGTATTGAGGCCCCATCTATCACAAAAGTAGGGATCTCTCCACCATCAGATATCGTTCTCCGTTTTGCAAGCTATTTCCCACCAAGTACCCCTTTTAGCTACATCCTTCTTCGACTGTACGAGATCTCTAGTACAACACTTCCTTTCACTTTATGTATGCCAAGGGAAGAGATTGCAATAGCTGACCTAATTCAACCCTTCGATTTATCAAGTCGAGATCGCCTCACCTTCACAGCAGCACCCATCTCTACAAATGATCCTAGCATGGCTAAAATTATCAAAGAACTTGCATCTTGTTTGTCCAGCCAAAGTGGTGGTAAGCTGTTGGATATGAAATCATTCAGACTTGAGCTACTCGATATCAATATTAATGACCATCCTACTGGAAGTAAAGGTTATTTAAGGGAAGCTGAATCCCTGCATAAGGCTCTAACCTTATATCTCTGGTTAAGTTATCGCTTTGCTGGTGTATTTACGAGTCAGGCATTGGCATTTCACATCAAGAGTCTTCTCGAAGCCAAAATTGATGAATGTCTCGCTAGTGCAACATACTTTCCAGATCGGAGGAAGGAAAAAATTCCATCCCTAAGATTCAAAGAGCAGGCTGTACTTGAAGCCCTTTTAAATTCTACCGATAATGAACAAGTAAATCTATCCTCCAGTTTTAAGATTGACTCTGAAAAACAAGATATACCCTCTTTCTTTGATGATGATAAAATTCTTACCCTCAACCTTGACGATTAACACACATGAGTATTTATCTTGATGCAGTAAATAATATAAATTATTAATTAATTAATTGAAAATTTTGATATTTCTAGCATTTTAAATTCGTAAAGCAAATGAAAATCTACTCGATACCGCCCTGTGAAATAGTTGGGCATATATATTACTAACGATTTTTTCTTTACAACCACGAGTATTTATATAGGAAACAGTGAGTTGGTATTATTTATCACCTGAGGTAGGCTAGACTACTATTTCGAAAGGAGACAAAAGACTTATGAAGGATACCTAGGAAACATGATCGGTCACATTCCTCCTCAAATCAGTACCTAACATACTACCCCTAGCGATTCAAACTAGCGCTTGAACACTCATACCAATAGACTAGCTTCTTTGAAGTTTATGTGATTAAAAAAGTCTAGCCCTTCATTCTAAATTTCCCCGTGACAGTCGTCGAAGAAGTGATGAGGGGTTATGATGTTGAAACTAAGCCGACTGAGTCCCACAGTGATTGATGAATAGGGATCCTATAAAAGAGTAGTATTGTCTACTCTGCTTGCTTACTTTCTAATGAGAAAAAAAGTGTTCTTATGTGCTATCACGGAAAGGAATATGACGCCCGTGTTTGTGTAGGAGTATTGGCGTTGTCATAATAACCATGCATCATGTGATTGATATTGTAAATAACGCGTTGAGGAAATTTTTTGTGGAAGCAAAATAATTTACCGTTGAGATGAAGATAATTTTTTTAATAAATTACTTATATCTATCATTAATGATAGCGATAGCTTATTTCCAGGATCTATCCTTTTTTCACTAGACTTCAACGTTTGAAAACGTGTTGTAGGGATTAGTAAGTGTAATTTATGAAAAAATGTGAAAAGGCTCCTTTAACAAGGGCGTTGGTCCATCATAAGTATTTGGGTACAAAAATTACCCCATAGTATGTAAGGCTTGAAGAAGTAGTGTTACATTCAGCTAACTAAAATTCTAAGATAAATACGAAAGATTTACAACTATGGAAGAAATGGTCTTATACTTGATCAATGATCGTCTTCCTAACTGTCTAACCGAGATTACATGAATGTTAGAAAGGACCGTAGTATAATAAATAATGATCACGTGATTACTAGGACTTCCGGATCCTAAGGCTACGTCTGGGATTAATTGCTTTATGATCAGGTTGTGTTGAGGGCCTGACATAGTAAGGGAGAAGGGTAGTGGGTCGGTACAAGGGGTGGCTAGAAGTTAAAGAGTAGCCGCATGAGACGAGAGCCATCCCTGAGAATAATCCAAGTATCAGATCTAGACGAGATAAAAAGTAAAGAAGCTTTCTATAAGCTAGAAAAATGTTCTCAAATCGGAATGGATGACTGCGAGGTAGTTGAACATTGAATCTTGTTCCGCTCTTTAAGCTTTAAATCTAGGTTTTTTAGCGTTCATTTTGGGTAAGAAATCGGGTTCAATCACGACAATCTATCCTAAGAAACACTGTTTTTTGATACCTGGGAGGCAGCGTGGGCCGAGTTCTTAGTTTGTAACTTTGTTGAAAGTTCGTCTAGTACCGGAATTCCACCTATACTTTAGCAGCATATTTAGTCATGATCACTAACAGATCCTTGATCCGCTTTAAATAGAAAAATCATCGTTGGTCATGAGCTCCTCAACTTTCCAGGCCAGCGGAGTTACTGCGTTTTCATTTGTATCAGCTGTAGAGACACGATCTTTATGTGTAGGACAGGAAGTATGAAGAGCCTCCGAGAACCATTGGAGAATCTAGAGTCTTCAGTAAATTAGCATGAATAGATTGATGTTATTTGCTTTTATGCAGAAATAGGGGTGGTTTGGGGTTCTGCTGTTGCAGAATTCATTGATTCTTCTTCCGAATCAGTATCTGAAAACTCATTATCCGACTCTATTATCATGCTTATTGACCTCTTATCGAGATAAGAACTGGCTATTCTGGCCATCACAACTGCGATTGCCTTTTCTCTCAGATGGGTCGAATTCTGCCTCATTTGTTTTATGATACAGAACCCAAGTGAATTAAATAAAAAGCTTTCTTGAATCATTTCACGCAATATCAGTCTATACTTCTAGATCAGATGGAAAGACGACCTCTGAAATGGATTTTTTGTTTGTTTGTTTGTTTTATATTTGGGGAAACATTAAATTCTTACCCGCCCCTACTCTGTTTTCTCGATTGCTCTCTCCAATCAGCATTAGGAACTTCATTAACAAAAGTAAACAGGGTTTTAGTTCCAACCAATAATGAGAGTCACTCACTAATAATTTGGGACTGAGCAAACCGATCCAAGCAACACCAATAAGGAATTTTCTGCCTTTGAGCATGCAGCTATAACCTAGGTGATTATTCTAGCATGAGGCCAAGAAGATGCTACAATATTAGAGAGCTTGAACTCGCCTTTCCTCATCGACCACGAGAGATCATAACGACAGCAGAGACAGCGGCAGCAGAGGCGGAGTAGATTTAAACGGTATATGTGGATTTGTGTCTAGCATATTTTAGTGAGTGACTCTAGTTATTGGTTGGAACTAAAGCCCTGGTCACTTTCGTTAATGGAGTTCCTAATGCTGATTGGAGAGAGCAATCGAGAGAACAGGGGATGGGGATAAGAAAATAATAAAACGGCTTATAATTATCGTCTAACCACATAGGGTTAAGCCCCCCTACTTTACAAATCCTAGTCAGGACATTAGACGCCAAGAGTATCTTGCCAGGGGCTGGGCCCAAGGATTGAATTTTGCATGAGCGAGACTTCTCTAACTCCCACCGGGTTAAAGAGTGCCGACTTTCATTTTTACGTGCAGGATAAGAAAGGTCCACTCTTAGGAAATAGAAATTCACAAAGTTGCTAAACTAGTGTTTAGAAAACATAAAAATACTGTGGAGTCCTAGGTGTCAGGGAATCATTACTTAGAGGGTGTCTCAGTCAGATATCGGTGACGAATTTAAAATCCATTATCCATTATCCATTTGACAAGTTTGGCAGCACCCTCAATAAAACATTTTACTTCGTCTGTGATATATCGGGGAATTTTTGGTATTTTGTGAATCGGTTTAGCGCAATGAAATATGCAAGTTGGGGATTTAGGAGTACCACAGCTGCAGGTAGTTAGAGCTCTCTCATAATTAAAGCGTTCGTGGTAGGAGGCAAAGTCTCCATGTCCTGAACGTGCAGCATATATGTGAGCAATATGAGAGCGAGATAGTGTTAATTCTCGGAGACAGCGTTCAAAAATGTCAATTCCAAGAGTTCTATATGAGGTCGGGGCGTGTATCGACCAAAAGTTCTTCACATCATGGTCTAACTTTTCTCGTGCCTGAATTTTAGCCCTGTCAGTAGTTAGGGGAAATGAAGGAGAATAGGTTGAAGTAGCTATATTTAAGGCCTCTATCGCTGCATAGTCTGCTTGGGCATGTCTTTGGATGCCTTTGTGGCCGGGAATCCAACGTACTCTTACTCTTCCTGGGACTGTATGCGGGAGATGGGAGCGCAGTGGCCACGCGAAAGCTCGTGAGGCGAATGTTGTAAATGTGTCTTGAGAGGAGCAAACTGGTGTTTGGAGAAGATGTCTCGCTACATCCTGATTATCTGTGAGTAATCGTAGGTCATTGGAGAAACGCGCTGTAGGAATTTGTAGGGCTTTTTCTACTGCTACCAAAGCAGCAGCTATCTCAGCATCGAATATAGATAGTTCTGGGTTTAATAAGATACATTTTCATATGACTACTCGGCCAGCTTGATATAAAACGGACTTGTGAGGTCGGTTTGTTTGTTGCCACGGTAAATAAAAAATTGCCCATCTACTGCCAGATCACATGACGATACCATTTTTTGGGCAAGTTTCTAACGGTCTCAAGGTTCGCCTTTGATATAACTAAACAATGCTATCTCCAACTTAAAACAATGGCATCCTCTTCGAATCCAACTTCTCTACTCTAGTAAGTAAAGTTAACCTATGTAGATCACCTCTGTAGTGTTAGAAGACAAGAAATACGCTTACTATAAATTCTACTAGCACCTGCATACTTTATAATTCTACTATACTCGCTGAGCACGCTACTGCAGCTTCATTTCAGTCCTCCTCTCTATTGTCTGTAATCCTTCCGAATATATCTCATAATGCACCCCAGAAACTTACATATACTCTGAATTCAAACTTTATACACTATATCGCAGATGCCCCCTCGGAGTACCCTTCAAATGCCTCCGCTGGCAGGCTTACTTACCTTGTGGTAGCAAGTCCATCGCTAGGTCGGCGGATTCCATTCAACTTTCTTTTTAATATAAAAAAACGATTTCTTGAGAAGTACCCTGTAGATGTCACCGATTTCACTAGTCTTCCACACTATGGCGCAGGTGGTTTCAATAGTGAGCTTAGAAAAATGATGATTGAACATGCAACATTGGATGCGGGGAAACAGGACGCAATTCAAAATCTCCAAGGAGAAGTCGATAACGTGCGGGGAATTATGAGTCAAAACATTGATAACTTACTGGAAAGAGGTGAAAGAATTGACCTCCTAATCGACAAAACAGATAGGCTTGGAGGCACTGCACATGATTTTAGAATCCGGAGTCGTCGACTAAGAAGAAAAATGTGGTGGAAGAATATTAAGTTGATTTTCCTACTGATATTCGTAGTCCTCGCCTTGGTGTATATAACTACTGCATTTGCATGTGGTTTTCCTGGCTGGTCCAAGTGTATTAATCACTGATATCAAAGCTACATTAATTTGGTAATTTTTACCTCAAGTACTTTTGCGCGTAATACTTTGCATCTCATGCTACTCACACAATTGCTTTCTTTCTCTCAATATTTACCAATTAGAAATGAGTCAGCCGCATTTATGTCACGTCGATAATCTAAGAAACCACAAAATTCAACAGTCTTTATCAAACCAATTTATTCACTTTAAGACTTGCTGTTACTTGAATCTCACATTTCAGCTTTATATACATATTAGACATGATCAATCTCTTCAAAATAAATCAGTATCTCTCTTGACACACTCTCAACATTCTTCATCTTTAGTACGACTAAACACCATATTTTGTTTCGATGAAAAATAACGCTATTTCGACAATTACGTTCTGTTGCAGGATCGGAAGACTCTCAACTTTATCCAGTATTTAAGCCATCTTATAAAAAACCAGTTCAATCAAAACTTTTACTCAGTTAATTGATTTCCTCTCGAATTTTCCAGCTGATGAGACTTCAAATTCTCTCATCTTACTTTGAATAAGCGTTGACAACGCCTCAGAACTTTCTGCTGTGAGGGAAACGTAAAAGAGTTCATATTAGTCCTGTATTACATCATTACTTGATCGTTTGTTAAAAATGCAAAATTAAAAACATGCGCGTATCTTTTCAGATCTACCTACACTAAATCTAGCTGGTGTGGTATTTAGCAGATACGCTATTGTGACAGTGTGGTAATGATTGAATGGCGAGACAAGGAAAAGCTCAGAGAGGAACTATGATCTTGCTAAAATTACATGTTACTTATTCTACTGATGTACCACTTTTTATGTATAGATTAAAGACTAACTGTATATAGATATACCCAAAGTATGTAGGAGAGGAATGTGATAAGAGAAATAGACTATTCAATTCGAATTCTTATTATTTTGATCAAAACAGTCCTAGTGCAAATTTTGATGCAACCGATGGATTTTTTGGAAAAATATGCATCCATCAGTGTGTTGTAATAATTAAAAGATTGCCTAAAAACTTTCTCATGTGTCAATAGAAAATTTTCATTTAAATATAGTGTTTAGGGATCCACGAAATGCTAAAATCACGAGTTAGTTGCGTATCACGTACCAAAGGTGATAGGCCGGCTATGTTTTGTGACCAAAAAAAAAAAATCAAGAGACTAATTGAGAACTTAAATAATTAACTCGTAATGGTGGTTTTGAAAATTGGTAAACCTGTGGCTCTTATAATTATTAATGGTCAGGAACTAACACCTTTCAATAGTGTAGCGTTTGGATTATACACGGATATTTCAGTTAGATAATTCACCAAGAGTCTTACCTATTAAAACAAGTGATTTTTGTTTTGGATTAGCAGTGCGATGACCCTCCCAAGCCTATGTCTCGACTTTAGCAATGTGTCTGATGTTGTCTTAATATCTTCTGCCCACTATTAGCTATCTTTCCATAATCTCTCTTGCTTAACCAGTATTTTCTTTTTTGAGCGGGTCCTAAGTGACTGCGTTAAAATATGCGACGGTAATAGTATATTTCAAGCTGCTTATCATATGTCCAATTCTGCGAGATGCAGGACTGCAAGCTGACCTCGATAAATGCGAGTTCCGTGTTTCAAGCACAAAGTACTTAGGTTTCATCATTGGTGTGTTCGGAATCTCTATCGATCAAAATCAAATTAAAACGATATGTTAGGATTTGTGAAATAGACGGGCAAAGACTCAATATTGTAAATTAATAAAGCTATAGATCTATCTAACGCTGCTAAGTTTATTTATACAAGGCATAATTTTTAACCGAGTTGAGATGTGTTAGAAATTAGATTTCCCACTGACCCGAAAGTCGTACAAAATCAAAAACATGAGAGGTTATTCATACGAATTAGAAGTGCCTGAGGGCGTTAAGTCCTACTCTGCACCTCCACGTGATGGCGCCTGGGAACCCTTTCTCTCGTTAGAACGGAGCCAAACAGAGAGGCAATCATCCTACCCTTCAGGATTCCCATTCATCCTCGCGGGACTCAGTCGGCTTCGTCTCTACATCACAAACCCCCTATTACTCTCTCTACGAAGCATCCCCACGACTGTTCCAGGAAGTCAGAGTGAAGGGCTTTGCACTTCCAAATACACAAACCCCAATGAAAATTAGCTGGTGGCGCAAGTGGTCTGGTGCTGGTTGGACTTTTTAGGAGTGACAGGTTGGATTCCTGTATGGCTTATTGGAGGGGGACTGCGGCTGCTCGTCGAAAAAGAGTACGGGAGGAATGGCCGAGGTTTTCTCCTTAGGTTTTTCCTCAGTTTGTGGCCTTTTGGATCATAGTGAATACGTTCCTACCCATTCGACCAAATGTAACTAGCATCTGGATGGTGTATTGGGAGAAATTAGGCACCGGGTGAGCATTGCTGTAGTTTTGAGGATCATGTATTCTAGATGTCTTCTATACGTGTCATGTACAATATACGCTGGCTGGAGCCGACCCGATAAAATTTAAATCAAACTAAACTAAAAGTGCCTGACACATGGCGAATGTCCAACACATTTCATGCTGATCGACTTCGAAAGGATTCAAATAATCCATTACCAGGACAATTGTACGATTTTACGTCTACAAGAATCAATCCGGGGTCGATCTAAACAAGGCCAAACGGGCAAAAGACGCCAGCGCTAATCGCTCTGGATATCTGGGGCAATCTATCACTCTAACCGAAATTATAGGGCCAAAACTATAATGCAAGCAACAACAATGCTAACAAGTAATGAAAAGGGCTATAGAATTTAGGATTTATACAAACTTAATAGAAAAGCAACTAACTGGGTTGTTGGTGAATACCCATATCGTTCGCTATTTGAAGGTGTAATTTGCAGAAATATGGGAAATTTTTTTTTTCCAGTAAATAAAACTATGATGGGTTTCTGGGGCAGATTTCGACAAAGTACTTTGTATCGTTTAGCCATTTGGCCAATTTTACGGCTCCCTCACTAGTGCCAAAGAGATATCTGATTAAATCTCAGCAAGTGTTGGTGCTTTGGGGAGTTAAATCGAAGGTTTTTTACACTGCAGAAGATGTCGACTGAATTTGAGCTCACCGCAACTACAAAAAAGATAAGAATTGGTATTTTTAAACCGTTCATGATACACAGCGAAATCGCCGTGACCCGAGCGTGCGGCATAAATTTGTGCGGAAATGGGACGTGCGAGTGATAGCTCTTTAGGATATCCATTTTGTAACTCAATACCGAGTGTTTTATATGAGGGGATATTATCTTCCCAGTATCTCTTAAATGCCGTTAACGTTTTCGCTTTAGTCCAGGACTTGGCGTACATTTTAGAGAGTGAGAGAGCCTGTGGAGGGGTCATATTTTGCTCATCACCAGCTGCTCTATCAGCTTGTATATTATCGGAGATACCAGCATGCCCGGGGACCTAATGAACTCTGACTTTGCCAGATATAGTGTAAGGAAGACGTGGACAATTAGGCCAATCAGATGCCTTCTTAAAAAAAATTGCAAATCTAGATTGAGAGGAACAGATTGGGACACTAAGAAGGCGACGCACAACATCCAGACTGTCAAGTAGAATCCATAGATTATTAGAAAAGCGTGAAGATGATAACTCCAGGGCGGTCTCTTGACCTGCTACAGCAACATAGACTTCAGCATCAAATGTACTTAGTGATGGGCTGAGTGGGATGTAGTTCCTAGCTACAAGTCGTTCAGCTTGGTAAACTACTAAACCGCCACCAACTGTTGGGGTTATAGAGGAGTCGTTTCTTCCACCATTGGAGTATACTACAAGATCATGAGGAGGTATATTAGTGAGGAAAGAGTTTTGAGATCGGATGACTCGTCTTAAACTAGCGTGGTAGTTTTCTTTTTCAGTCCACGGTGGGTGAAGTGAGGGATTTATACTCTCTATTCTTGGAACATTTAGTACGCCATTAGAGAAGCGGGAGACACATCGTTTCATACTCAGTGTCCACATGGCTCGCCGGCATACAGAGATGATAAGAATCTAGTCAGTGAATGCGGAGAGCTGCACGACGGGAAATTGAATCGAGGTGAATCTCGGGGGGAAGTAGTCCATTTTCGCGGAAAAAAATTGGGATGGGTGTCGTTTTAAAAACTGGAAGGATGGCTCTATCGTATGCTATTACCACTTTACGTAGGAGAGATAAATATTCTTTTACACGGTTTGAGATGTAGCGGTTAGACTTAGAGATTTTTCCTTGACCTGGCCACCATGTTTCTGCCCCATAGTAAGCTATGGGTAGCACACAAGCGATAGTGGCTTGTTTGCAAGGAAGATGTAAATGGATCATTTTCGTATAGCATAGGGGATCGAGTAATACCCTCTGAGCAATAAATTGGAAATTCATTGAGATTTCCCTAATTTATGCCCGAAGTAGATGTCCTAGATAGTGGCATGTATTCTTCATTTGTAGCGCCGTCTAAGCAGACTATGCCAGAGTTTTGAACCTCCTCGAGAGTAGCACCCTTTCGCATTGCTTCGATAGAGAAGTTGGAAACTTAATGTTTTTGGATGGTGATTTTATTTTGCTTGCTCGGTATCAAGGACGTTTTCGTAACGCGATTCGCAACGTCGGGAGGGTCAGGAGGCACCTTCTTGCCAGCCATTGGGTTTAATTTAAATATACTTCAAATAATATTATTTATATATGTAAGTAATTTTTATACACTATCTGTATCTTGACAATAGATTTCTTTATTTGGCAAATTTGGCAAATTTAGTAAAATTTTATATATCGTGTAGCCTGTGCACAGTCACATGATAGGCCCACTCTGCACAGACCACCTTAATTTGCTACGTACCTATGTAAATAGTTACCTGTTTTTTTAATCGATCTTCAGATAGTTTAGAATCTCAAAAGTTACATTGAAACCTGAAGCCTTGTCTCATTCTGCATCGTGACACTAGAAATTATGATAGATAAAAATTTCCTTTGAGGGCGGATATACCCAGACTTATATAAAGTTAATCTCTATTGGTCTAAGATACGAGGCTTACTTTTTTTTTAATGATAAGGGAACATGATTATTATGAAATAAACCGATCACTGATCATTCAAAATGAAGTATTTAACTCAATATTCTTGATCAACGATTTCTTCAACGGTGTAAATATCCTTAGGGATGTCCATCCTCTGAGTTCTTTTTGGGTCTCTTTTTTTTTAGCAATAGCTCGCTTTTCAGCCTCCCTTTTTTCAATTTTTAATATCAAGTTTTCGGTATTAGTCCAGAGAGTTTTGGCTATATTCTCGTCATTAACATCATTCCTATGAAAGTCGATTTGCTGGCATTCCTTTACCATTTTTTGATATATACCCCGGCCAACTTTGGCCTCCATTGCTGCGAAAAGAATACTTTGTATACCATCTTCTGGACTTTTAAGAAAAATCCATGCTTGATGCCAAAATAAAATGTAAACACACAAGCCCCAGAGTGATCCTCTGGTTAGCCATCTTCGCATACCTGGAGTTCGCACATATCCAGGGTCAACAATAATAACGCGTGTATTCATTGGGGCACCGTC
The DNA here is from genome assembly GCA_002918395.1 of Erysiphe pulchra. NCBI lineage: Eukaryota > Fungi > Ascomycota > Leotiomycetes > Helotiales > Erysiphaceae > Erysiphe > Erysiphe pulchra. The sequence goes on from PEDP01000176.1 coordinate 13,138, forward strand.
TGGCCTCTTATAGGCAATCAAATGCTTCTGGAAAGCTTGGGCAAATACATTTAATGCTAATTTGCTTATAGCATAGGCCTCGTTAGGATTCCATTTCTCTTTTCCTAGCTCACTCCCTTCATCTATTGGAGGGGATCTGATATAGCAAGAACAAGTTACAAAAATGATTCGAACATCACGATCTGGCGGTTGAACCCGAATTGCTGGACTAAGAAGACTCAAGAGATGGAAGTTAGCAACATAATTAACCATCCATGTGTCTTCTATGCCTTCCTTAGTGATCTTTCGAGGTTTTCCCGGTGGAGTCATTGTCGCAGCACATAGTATTATCATATCCAAACGTCGTGGTGGTGCGCTATCGATCCATTTAGTAGCAAATTTACGAATACTATACAATGAAGATAGATCAATTTGCTCAGCATAAATCAGCTCGTTGCCGCTCTTTGATCTGAGATCTTCAATGAATTCAATGAGAAAAACATCTCCAGGATTCTGATGAACCAAAAGAATAATCTGTGCCCCTCTTTGTGCTAGTCTGAGTGCTACTGCTGCGCCAATTCCAGATGTTCCCCCAGTGATCATTATGATCTTTCCATGCATCTTGCGCTCGGAGGTATTTCGAGTTCCTTTTGAGAGCCACTTTGCAAAGCTAACCATAATAATTGCTAAAGCGGTCCATAGAAAATTCCATGAGCTCGAGATTACAGGAATACTTTTCCATAAAACATCTGCAATCATGTGAATTGCCATCCTTAAAGCGATTAAAGAACCTAAGGATCTTTTGGTTTTCTTTAGGTTTCTACAGATTAATTCGGTTTAAACAAAAGCCCAAGGTTGATGGAGGAACTCGAATGTAACTTAAAATTATCTTTGGATTCGTACTCAACTAGTCAACTCTGTACATATTCGATGATATTTCTGAGATAGGATTTTAATATATCCAAATTAATCATGTGACTTAAATAACGGATAAAACGATGCTGCACATGTATTTTTGATGACTTTATCCAGTATCATGATATATATAACATGTACTTGTTAGCTTATTATGTAACTGTTGAGGCCTCAATTCACCACATCACATTTCATGTTACGGAAATTTGCCCGAACGCTTGCCTAGTTCTTTCAAGATACAAGATTCCGCTACTTCCTTGGAACTAATAATGGAGCTTTTAAGTCAGTGAATTGGGTGAGATATAATAGTAAGAGTTACTCTTTTCAAAGTACCCAAGATCATCTGTTAGTGGAACAACAAAACCGACTTGTTGAAACGATTTAATAAGCTAAACGCTTCTCGTACCGCCCCATTTCCTATATGCACCCCCGTAAATCCAAAATAGGCTTAGCGATATTAGCAGGCTCGATTTGGACACCGTTTCCTAACCAACGTGACTCCGTATTCACTAAAGTGCATCTTAAAAGTACTTTTCTATGTTCAGTTCTCTACAGTAGCCCTTATAGCCTCAATATCACTAAAGCGATAATTTGGATTTATCTGAATCCTTTTTCTTGCCCGTGTATACTTTAATATATTTAACTGATGCTTAACTCACTGTAGCTCGATTGTCAGTTTATCTTCCCACACATTCATTACCCTTGGAAATCGTCTTGTCAGTTTTGCTATACAGCATGTAATGTTCTATATCACGAGACTATACTTCAAAGTAAGACCTGTGTAAAATCAAGTACTTGTATAAAAATAGACACATGCTTCTCACTCATAGTTCATCCAACACTTGCAAAAAGTCGTATATATCGCCCAACAGTGAAAATTTTTATTGAATCTTTTTAACCAATTATTCAACTCCCGAAAAGTAAATGGCTCCGTCAACCACACGATATGGCCCTCCCCCGGCCCTCAAGACACTGGAAATAGGATTTCAAAACAGAAAACTGCATCTAACAAGCCTAATTTCACAGGACTAGACCAAGAGATTAGGATTATAACCGTGTTGTACGATAAAGGGGGGATGGTTATCTACGATATATAATTTATATACATAAGTACTTAGTAACATAAGCGAACAGGTTAGTACTGTGACACCTAACAATACAAGCGAACTCATCCATTCAGTAAAAATTTCCATTGGAACCCTCAAAAAGGCAGACACTATCGAGAGGAGAGTGACTCAAAGCCTCTGATCTAACTACAGCCCTTTTATGTGATATACACCAAGCGTAGGAAAAAAAGAAAGTCGCAGGCATAGTTACTACCAATATAAAAGGAGCCTTCGACGGGGTACTTCCAAATCGCCTAGTATTTAGGCTTCGCTCAGAAGGCTGGCCTAACTGTCTATTACTATGGGTAAAGTCCTTCTTATCTGATCGCTCAGTATGCATTCGTCTCTATTACATTATGACCAAGCCACTCCCTATTTTTTGTGGACTTCCACAGAGTCCCCCCGTCTCTCCAATTTTATTTCTCCTTCACATTGAACCATTACTTAACATCTCACGTAGTCATTTTGGCTACGCTGATGTCGCAGCTTTCCTTTCCTCAAATACTTCTTTAGAAAAATGTCAGGCTAAATTGCAAAAACAGTTTGATCTCTCACTTTCTTTGGCAAAAGAAAATGGTGTAAAGTTTGATGCAGAGAAAACTGAATTGATCCATTTCACAAAAACAGGAAGTTTACCGAATCTCCTTTGAATTTTGAGCAAACACTAATCAAGCCAAATTCCGAACTAAAATGGATTGGTATCCTATTCGATAGAAAGCTTACTTTTAAAGGACAAATACGAGATGCCTGTCATCGGGCTCGAATAATGATTGATCATGTCCGCTAATTGTGCAACACTACTCGTGGGACATCCCCAGGTTTATTGCGACAAGCAATACAAGGTTGTGTTTTCGCAACTCTTTTTTATGGAGCAGAGACTCGGTACGGGCCTCAAACCTCGCAATGGGCTCTAAATCAGGTTCAGCTTATTATGAATCGGGCTGCACGTGTTGTTCTACCAGTTTACAAGACCTTTCCTGTCCCTGCACTCTTTCGCGAAACAGGATGGGGACCAGCAAACGCATAGCTTGTCCGAATTCACGATCGCTTAGCTATCCGAATAGCGGCAGCGGACCCTGATCATCCCCTTCGTCGGATATGGAATTCTGCACACTTTAGCTGGATACGATGTCGACAGGCACTGGAACTCCCAGAAAATACCGACAGACCACCTTGGGTCTCGTTGGATCGTGCATTTGTTCGCCAACAGATAGGTGCTACTGGCAAAGAAGAAGATATTTCCACAAATAAACGTTGGGCACAGCTTCTGAGCTTAATAGACTTAATTGTATACGCAGACTGTTCACTAGATGAGAACGATAGGGCAGGGGCTGGGTTCTGTATTTATCGGGGTCCTCAAGAGATATCTTACGGAAAAATACCACTAGGTAGGAATGCACGAGTATACGATGCTGAGGTTGTCGCAGCGGTAGCAGGGCTGAGAGCCGCTTGCTCTCACTGGATGGCGCGCTTTGCCAGAAATGTATACGTCTGTTTCGATAATGAAGAGGCTGCTATTCGACTTATCTGATCACTCCACTCCTTCAAGCTCTGCTAGGTTTTTGGAATCTCAGTCTCTTTGTAAGACATAGGCAAACAGAGAAAGAGTCGTTGAGACGGATATCGGCACCGTAACGGTGAGATGGGTCTCAGGACACCGTGGGAAACTAGGAAATGAACGAGCGGACTTTTTAAAAGAGGATGCTAGCAGTCTAGAAACACAGCACACAGAAGTTTTGGTAGCACAAGGAAGAATCTTACTAAATGAAAGATTAAAAACTCGCTAGTAACATATTGGAACTCCCAAACACCGCATCGTTACAAGGATTTAGCTATTAAGAGCAGCTCTAACTCACATTCTTAAATCTAATTTCTTTTTCAAACAACTTTATAATAACCTTAACAGAACTGTGGTCGTAAATTACCCTTTCTCTCTGTATACAGAATAGATACCTTTTCTTCGGATTTTTAGCGGAGGTAGTTCCAGTCATCCAAGACAGTTAGTTAGTCTTGGTGTCGTATGTCCATTTTAGGATTAAACTACACGAGACTAGCTTTGTGTAATTAGATATTAATTAATAAACAAGCAAACAATAAGTAGGTAATAACCTAATTTTGGTAGTTAGATAATTTAAGTTTTCAATATATATAAATCACGCTGTAAGCGTATACGACGTCAAACACACTGTTATCAGCCCTTCCTATCACTTATTCATTATAATCTTGCCCTTCCTAGTAACCTTGCATTTATAATAACTTCTATGAAAGTCAGAGTTGATTAACCACTTAAAGTACAAGAGAAATATCTATTTTTTAATTTCAAAAGCTTTGAGCTTACAACGCTAGAGTATAAATTTTGTTTTTGCACTCATCACCCCTGTGTGTGTTAAAATAGGAAAACTGGGTGTCAACAATTGAAGTCTCTAATAAAATAGATGAGCCCAAAGCGAAACAGAACTAAAGTGAGGTGTGGCAAGAGTAATGCAAATGAGAAAGCCCGTAGTATCGGAAAATGGTGCCCGACTATTAGTGTATTGGTGTGGACTAAATAAGTTATTTAGAGGGGCTTCTTAAGAATAACTAAGGTAAACGCTTCTGGTACCCCCCAATTTCCTAAATATTCCCCATATAAATCCGAAATAAGCTTAGCGATGTTAGTGGACACGATTAAGACACCGTTTCCTGGCCAACGTAAATGGACTGTCTTTTTCGTATCTACTAATACGTATCTTTTAAAAAGTTCACTATATTCAGCATACTACTTTGTTGATTATCCACTAATCATCATTTTTCCCAAAAATTCTCATCATGAATTTCACTCTTCCTCCTCCTACAGACACAGACTATCCTAATTTTGCTTTAATTGATAATGTTCAAGCCCATTCAGGTAGTTACAGCTAAGCAATCGTAAAAAGACGTACAGAGATTTCTAAAAAGACCGGCCTGGTTGCAAAGCAGTTCTCTGATGCGAACGCGGCGGCAAGTTTTAATTATTTAGTTGTGGAAAAAGGCGATTAGTATGAGGTTAAATTAATTTCTTTCACCCGGTGAACTCGTTCGTTCTTCTGCACAGCCTTGCTTCGGACAGCTTCTAAGCCTGAAATTAGCACGTGTGTGAAATCGGCAGAATATCTTTGTGAGCGACGGTCTATAAGTTGGCAGTGTTTATCCGGGCATGAATGTAAATCTGCATAGTTCCATACAATGACCTAGAATCGGACTATCGAAGCATATGCTTTAAATTCTGAACAGCTTCTTTCACAATTAGTCGACTATTTATCTCCTTTCCTAACCACGAGACTATAGAATTGCGTAGGTAGTAAAGTAGACTATGATCGTTGGTTTAAAAGAAGATATCATGAGCTTTACCGATTTTCTCAAACAAGCGGGCTATTTGTTTCTTGAATCTCGCTTAACTTGTCCTAAATCACTAAACCTATTCTGGATTTTACAGGGGATACATGTAGGAAAGGGGGGGGTAACAGAAGCGTTTACTATAATTAACAAGGTCAGTCAATACATCATGGTCCAACGTGTGAGCAAGGGTTGATTTTAGGCCATACGACAAGCTATCGGACAATGAATCTGCTGGTGAAACGGCTAAGCATAATCAACCTAGCACTGAACGTAATTGATCAATTTCTTAATACTACATTTTTATCCTTTCATGGAATTCATAATCCCATCTTTGTAGCTCGGCATAAAGCTTCAGGAAAGTACCGGTAACTTCAATTCTCATATTGTTTGTCGTATAGGAACTTAACGTATGCTCCCAACATGGTGTCTGTTATTCAGGAACAACGAGATGGTAAAAAAATCTCTGATATGTCTTATCCTGAAAAGTTGCTTACTTTCTTCTTAGTTATTTTAGAAACGATTAAGTCTATAACCCGTGGAGATGTACTGTAATCATCCTATATTCTAGTCCTCATCTAATGATGCTACAGTGGAAGGTGCTGGTTATCGATGAAATTGTAAGGAAGATAATCGACAATGTTATCAAGGAAGATGATATTTTGAATGAAAATATTGCCAGTATGTGAAATGTGGGTTATGTTAAGGTTTATTGTATAACTAAAACTAAAAAAGATATCGAAAGAATTGAGGAACCAAGGGAGATGAACCCGGACATGGATGCTATATATCTACTTTCTCCTCAGCCACACATTGTAGATTGTCTTATGGCAGATCTTGAGCGCCATAGGTACAAGCAATCATTTCTCATTTGGATATCTCCACTTGATCCTCAGATGCACCGGCGCATCAATACCTCAAGGCAGGCTAAAGCGCAAATTGCAGGTTTCGAGACTATAACTGTTGACTACTTTCCTCAGGAGTCACAATTGATTACTTTCAGGGATCCGTGGAGCTTTCCCATTCTTTATCATCCTGCTTGCAATAATCTAGTTCGCGAACACATGCAAAGTCTAGCACAAAAGGCAACTCCCCTGATCTTTTGCTTAGTACAAGGGCTAATAACCCAATTAGATCACTGGAATCTGCGTTTTACTAGGAGAGAATCCTAAAGTACGATATTACAAACCTCGCAACGCGACCCATGAAGCACACGTGCTTTGTTCTCACCTAGCAAACTTTGTTCAAGAAGAATTAGATGCATATGCGAAATATAATCCAAATTTCCCTCCTCAGTGCTCACGACCAACAGGTACAATCATCATTACAGACCGCTCAATGGATTTAAATGCTCCTCTTATTCACGAATTCACATATCAAGCAATGGCTCATGATCTTCTCCCTATGAAAGAAATGGATAAGATATATTACAAAACTATAGTTAACAAGGGAGCTCCTGACGAAGAAGAAAAGGAGATGGAGATAGGCGAGAAAGATAAGATTTGGGTTGAAAATAGGCACAGGCACATGAAGGATACAATTGAGAAATTGATGAATGACTTTCAAAAATTTATCAACGAGAATCCTAATTTTACAAACCCAGGAGGAGAGTCTACAAGCCTTAACTCTATTAAGGATATGTTAGCTGGTCTTCCACAATTTCAAGAACTTAAAGAGGCTTACTCATTACATTTGAGCATGGCTCAGGAGTGTATGAATATTTTTGAAAGTCGTAAACTTCCTGACCTTGCATCGCTCGAACAAACTCTTGCGACGGGGCTTGATGAAGATTCTCGAAAACCAAAGAATATAGCCGATGATTTGATACGACTTCTAGATAACGATCAAATCACTCAATCTGATCGACTACGGCTTATTATGCTGTACATTATGTTCAGAGATGGTGTGATCCCAGAAGACATACAAAGATTGCTTGCTCACGCAGGCCTATCACCCCAAGACGGTGAAACTATTTTTAATCTTGATCTATTGGGAGCACATACAACTAAAAACTTAAAGGATTCTAGATCTACGCCGCAATGTATATTTCCACGAAAAATAGCTTCTACGCCACAAAATGAAGAATACTCCCTCTCACGTTTCGAGCCTGTCCTCAAGCTTATGCTCGAGGAACTAGTAAAAAGCTCGCTGGATCAAACACTTTTCCCCTATGTTAAACCACCACTTGATAGTTCTGAAGAGATGTCTCTTCAATCACAGTCCTCTCTTAGAAGTGCAAAGCCGACTTGGGCTCGGAATAGACAATCAAATACGGAAAGTAGACAAAGATTTATTGTCTTTATCGCAGGTGGCGCAACATACTCTGAGTCTCGAGCGTGTTACGAAGTCTCAAAAGCAAGTGAGAAAGATATTTTACTTGCAACTAGTCACATGATTAAACCGGCCCTTTTTGTAAGACAGGTCGGCGATTTAAGTGTAGATAGAAGAATTTTGAATTTGCCCATTGACAGGCCCCAACCCAAAGCCCCTGCATATTTGTTTAAAAGAAATGATCCTCAGCTAGAGCAAGCCCGTCCAGCTATTAATGCTAGTACACAAAGTTTAGGAGTAAATGGCAATAGGCCTTCCGCGTTACCGCCGAAAAATGCGAGCTACAATGGAAGCTCGCAAGTAGCTCTTCCAGCGGCTGAACTTACAGCATTGAACATAAATTCCGGCAGTCCTCAAACCTCTATACTGAATGAGCCTAGTGACGCAAACTCTTTGAAGGGGAAATCAGAAAAAAAGAGTAAACATAAAGATGGAGAAAAGAAAAAACGAGGTTTTTTTGGTAGCAAAAAGTAAATTCAATGGATCCTTTAAAAATTTAAGGTTAAATCAAGTATAAAAATTGGCATGAATCAGTGATCATATCAAAGTATAAAATGATAATATTTCGTTAACTATCGACAAGAAAGAAATAACACTACTTTAGGCGAAACACTCAACCCAAGTATATGCATCCTTATTCTACAAAGTTTGGATATGGACAAAGACCTGAATAAATATCGTGATGCTATGCAAAAGATTATCACGTTGAACACCGAAGCATCTTTTTAAATTATACACAGCTCTATTCACAGATCCCTTATTGAATTTTATTCAATTCATTTTAACATTTCATCATTTCACATTACAAGCACAACAGCTTGAGGTTTTTGTTGATATAGGATAATACCTTGGGCGATTTTGGAATGGAAGGGATCAATCATGTTTATGGGAAATCGATGAATTTGAGTGATAGATACTACAGACGTATCGTAAAACAACTCAAGAATTATCAAGTTTGGATGATAAAAGGCAGATGATTTGCCTTGGAATTATCACTTTTTAAAAAATCAAAGCAAAGCGTGGTATGTAATGTAATGGATGGATGAGAAGAATAGTGATAAGATTAGCAGAATCAGAAACTTCTCTTTCGATTACCTGTTATATACTTAAATAGGTTGTTCGCATACAGAAGTTTATTTTTAGAAATCTGCTTTCATATTTCAACAATCTCCCTCCATTATTTACCTTCTGAAAGCACTTTGAGATGGAGGCGCCGCCCATCAAAGGGTGCTGCCCCATATGCCAAATTTTCTGGCCCTTGAAATCCACCCATAGCAGGTGGGAGAAATCCATGAGGTGGTCCATTGAAGAATCCAGGTGGTGGCTGCATTTGGATATTTTGTGGGGACACACTCATAACATCCGGCGGTGGAAAACTTCCCATAGTGAATCCTGGCAGAAAGGCCTGCTGAGGAATAGGCATTACTCGATTAAGATTACTTGTAAGTCCCGGAGGAGGAACAAGATTTTGAACATGGCGATTTTGCGGGTGGGGCAGCTGAGCTTGTCGTTCCCAGCTCAAATCTAATCCTGGCGGTGGAGGTCTTTGAAGCATTTGAGTAGGCTGTGAATTTACCGGTTGGCGATCCAGAAGTGGCGCAGAACCTCGTGTAAAACTAGAATCCTCAAAAAAACCAGGCGGTGGATGTGGCCTAGTACGATCAGGGTGTGCCATCTTTTCCCGTTTTATCTCTTGTTCAAGGTCCATAATAGTGTTTTTTGGTATTTGGCGTTGGTCAGACTTAGACTGCATCTCTAGATGAATAGGTTCAGTTCGTTGAGACTCAGGTGCAGATCTGCCGCTTTGCATCAAACCCATCAGAAATTCTGTGTTGGTATTTCTTGGTGAGTTTTGATTACTCCTAGAGGAATTTTGACCTAATGCATTTTGACGTTGACTGATTAATTCTTGTAACATCTGTTCGGGTCTTACCACGTTTTGGCTCTCAGCCATCTGACGTTGCGAGAAGAGGTCTTGAAAGGCTTGTTGGGACAATCGTGTATTGGGTCTTCCCTCGTCATATTCATTAGAATAGTTTTGGTATATTTCTTGGGAAAGAGTTTTAGCACTAGAAGCCTTCTCTGAAATTGAAGGTTGCAATTGTGAAGAGACATTTGCTAGTGTCACAGAGCTAGATGCTTGAAGAGTTTGACGCTGTAGCTTTTGAAGTAGCTGTTGAAAAGCCTCTTTTTCAGCTTCGGATTGAGAACTTATGTTAGGATTACTCTTCATTGGACTTGGTGAACACTGCTGTGTAGTAGATATGTATTCGGAATAATTTTTTTGTGGTTCTTCTTGAGTGGTAAAAAATGATGTGAATCTTGAGGCTTTACCTGAAGCTGTTGATTTTATAGTTCCCTCGCTCATCGCCTCCACTACAGAATCAGAAAAAGTCTCCCCCTTTGAACTATTTAAGTCCAAGAATTTGTCTGGTCCTGGATCAAAGTCAAGGGGTGTTTCCACTTTAGTCCTCTCTTCATTAGATATGAATTTATCAAAGTCATGATCTTTATCTTCTGCCTGACTTTTGACAATTTTATCTTTACCCTGCATCTGTTCTTTCCATTTCTCGAAGTCCTCTGATGTATGTACCTGATGCCTCTCCTCACCTGGATCCTCCATCCATTCAGGCTCATTCTTATGGCGGTGATCCTTAGTTCTTTCCCACCTTCGATCTGCATGGTCTGATTTTTCCCTGAGCTTATCTGTAAATCTCTCTGCTCTAGTATCAACTCGCTCATCTTTTTCTCTGCCTCTCCATCCTCTACTCCGATCAACGTAGTTTTCGTTAGTATGACGACTTTTAGAGTTTAGTGATAAATCGTTATCTTTTTCTTTAAACCAAGACGACTCGTTTCGTCCCCGGCCCGTTCCACTACTACGATGATTTCGTTCTCGGTGTTGATCATTATCTATGACTTTCTCTCTGTTGAATGTATTAGACCCCCATGATCTTTCTTTTCCTTCCTGATCTTCACGATCTTTAAAGCCTCTATCGTCCCTAGCTTTATCACCCCCTGGGCGATTTATAAATCTCTCAGCATCTTCTCCTCCAAAGCTTTTTCTTGTTAGATCACCACTCCAAGACTCCTTACTTTTTTCACTCTCTAGACGCTTAGAACGAAGTAAATTGATTCTACTATCATGGCCTCGTTCAACTTCATTGACTTTAATTCTCGATTTAGAGCCAAAGCTGGTCTCTTGAATTCCTGACCGATCCGGAGAATTAGCATTCTTGCTTAGATTTCGGATTGAGGTTGCAGATATAGAAGAATTTTTGGGATGAATGTGAATCTGTTCTTCGGAATCTTCAAGACACTCTTTCAGTCAAGTGGATTTTTTTAGAGTAGATAGGAGCGCTTACTAGCATTGTTACGTGGCGGCGAGTGTTTGTCTAATAGTGATCGGCGGGTCAACGAGTCTAAAAGTATGTTAGAATCTTATATTTTGGCTCTATTATCTCATAGTTTGTTGATATTACTGGTAGAATCAGTAGTTAGTCTATAAAAACTGTTAGCCTGTTAAGTCGAATAGTCTTAAATCCTTATTCGTACCCCATCCATTGTTCTATAGGAGGAAGCCCTGGCGGCCTTAAAACAAGTGGAGAGTTTCGAAGATACTCTAGATACTCAATTGTGTATATTTTAGACATAGTTTTTGTTGTCGCAATATCTTCTCGAGGTGAACTTTACAGCTACTAAAGCGTTTCGTGAGACCCAGATATACAGAGTTGAATCAGCAATTTTGAATGGAGTGACGGATATGGGTAGAAGATAAGAGTACAGTATAAAATTCACATTTACAAGTAATGAATCTGGAAGCTTTAGAGCGATAGCGAAGGTTTCTGTTATGAACTATATAAGTTAATTGGACTATAATGTCAGGTGATAATGAGTTGTCTTGAAGACATAAATAACATTTCGTCACATAAAGTAGAAAGGAATATAATTCATTAAAATCTCTAAAATTCTACAGTCAGAAATAGTTTCAGAAAGAGTAAGTCATTGATTCAGAAGTTTTGGTCATACATAATGCCTAGGCTATTAAGAGTATACTTAGTATCCGAATCAAATCTTGTGTCTCCCGTCGGATCGGGAAAACCTAGATACCGATCCGAATTTTCGGGCAAAAGACTAAGACGGGCCAGTGCCGCGCTGCCTTGGACCCGCCAGTTTAAGCGTATAATCTTGATTAAATTTGCCCAAGCCCTGAATTGAAACCAAAGCTTTGTACTTGGGCCCTATATATACATTGTAATTGTAGATTAAGTTATGTTAATAAAGTATTATGTTATTTTGATAGAGTTGATTATTTATTTCCACTCTGGAGTGGAATAAGGTTGCAGAATTACTAACTCGTTGGTATAGCAACAAGTGCTTATGTAGACTACTAATTTCTACTGGGATATGACCAATGGGTAATTGCCATTTTGTACCCCCGTTAGAACATGCCAATTAAGTAGCTGTAATTACATTTTTTGCATTATGTAATGATTTCTCGCTAATGTAATAATCTTGTACCCCTGCAAGTCAGATACTTACCACCATCGTTCTCTCGATTCTACATCACCATTAAGTTTTGTCAAAATCCAATAAAATAGGGGGAATTATAAACGTAGGGTACTGACGTCATTTAATTCTTACACGGGACCCGCTCCCCACTTACATCGCCCCATCAACATCGTTGCTTAACGATCAACAACAACAATATTTATATTTATATTATTCTACCCTTCTTACTTTCTCTCATACTAATTAAATTCTCAATAAATTTAAATTTTAAAATAGCGAAAATGGAATTCATAATTGCAGCAAAAGAAAAGTCTAATAGCTATTTGAAGATCACGAGCTTGAAGAGATTGACACTCAGAAAGATAGCAATGAGTTTCCTTGTATCAAATCTCTAAGAATCTAATAAATCAGAGAACGAGAGTGATGATGAATACAATGATCTTAAGAGGTTTGTCCAGTACCTGGATAGAGAATGGCTCAATAAGCATTAGGAATTATGCGTAAAAGCGTGAACAAACAAAATAAGGCATTATGGTTCAGTACAACCTTGCCTGGCAAGTCAGCACACGCTGGCTCAAAGGCTTGGTTGCGGAGTGGGTGCTCCAATATTCTCACTTTTCTGAATAAGTTAGGACCATTTTATGATCATCAAATTCAGAGATATGAAGCAGTTCTTGCTTAGGTACAAGATCAAGCCCCGGTCATGTTTTCTGTGGGAGCTGACTATCGGTTTTATTGAGAATTAATAATAAGGGTTCTAATGACACCATCTCTTATCCTCCTAAGAGAACAACCAAAAAAAGATCAGAGCAAAATGCAAAATGGCTATGAAATACCAATAGGTACGGGTGTAAATAATGAGACAATGGTCTTACCTTGTAGCCATCAGTTAGAAAAGTATCTAACAAGCATAGGTAAACTAATTAGTCTGTCTACCTTGCGGCCATTAGCTAACTGAGACAGGTACTAATGTTCTAACAATTCGAAATGAAGTATTTGAGGACTGAAATATAATACCATCCAGATCAAGAGTAGCGAATGAGGTAGAAGAGCGGACACAAGAGCCGCAAATACGTCACGCTAGACTAGCTAGATCAAGGCCTTCAGCCAGCTCTCATACTCGTAATACTGGGCTATTTGGCGCAGCCAGAGAAGCAACTAGGCCAGAGCTTATTACAGAAAGCATAGAAACAACAGGAAGTCAAGTATCTCAACTGCAGATAGCACATCGAAATGCAGAACCTCCAGCACAGAAGCGAATGTGGATGACGATATCACGACCTCCAACAGGAACTTTTTTTTTGTGGCTGTTAGAAAGGTTGCAAGAACTTAACTTGCTCTTGCCGTAAGGATAATAGAATTTGTAATATTTATTGTCATGGCAGAGGCTGTCCCTGCGGCAACATGACTATAGAAGTGTAGATTAGGGTGATTTTTTAATTGATTTGAATTTTTTAAAGATAGTAGTTAACTATTCTTTCTTTTATTCTCTTATTTACTTCATTAAGTACAACTTTAATTTGACTCTTATTTTGAATTATTCCCCGTCTCATTTATTGGAGTTGACAGTTGACTGGGAGTAAAGTGAATATGATTAGTCAGGAATGCTGGGCCTAAATGACGTCAGTACCCTATGTTTATAATTCCCCTAAAATAGGCTTGAGTCTGAGGCAACTTATTTTTTTGAGCCTCGAGAATTAAGTATAATCTATAATCTTATAACTTGCATGAAATAGGTATTTTGAGGCCGAGAATTTGTCGATACTACTTGTGAAACTGTAAATTTTCTGCTCAGAAATAGACTTTTTATGGAAAAAAAATTAGCTTGATTCATTAAGGATAAGCTAGATCTAATTTTAAAACTTACTTGAGGAGGTTTCAATGTTTTAGGGAAAGTCGTAGTGTATAGAAGCTGCCGATAACGAATGTCTATAACATCAACAAGAGAACTCTATTGCTGCTTTCCTCAACTTTTAGCCCCGAAAACTTCCCTCCAAAACTTCAATCGACTCTTATAAATTTTAAAAATTAGATCTAGTTTGTAATCAATGGATCTAGCTGAAAAGTTTTCAAGAAAAGTCGATTTTTGAGCAGGAATTTACAGTTTCACAAGAAGCATTTTACCTTTATATGACTAATCCATCTATACTCATCAGCCTCGCTTATGTAAAGTATGGAACACAGCATAATTCTGTAACAACTTTAATAACATTTCTATATTTTTTGATACCTATATGTACATAACAATATACACACAATTATCCATTTATTGTGCTATTATAGCTATCACTAATTGTATCTAAACTCATGAGACCGGTTGAATTTTCGTTAAAATCATTTAAAAAATAGAATATGGCCAAAATCAGGTACGAGCCTATCGCAATTCTAACAGTTTCAGCTTTCAACAACTGGCTTGTAAACTGCAGTAGTATTCTAGCTATCACGGGAATGAGTAATCTCTCGAATAGAACAGAAAATTGCCCACAACAGAGTGGAAATCAAAGAGCAATAAGGGACGAAAGGGCTAGAGAAGGCATTGACATAATTAATGCTCTATGGAGCCGAATTTGATTCATTACGCCATGGACTTAGATATCAAGGGGGGTTGTGGGATAAACTTTTATCCGCCAATTCCAACAAAATATCCTGAGTTTGTCAGCTTCCTGGGAAGCGAATTTCATCCCACACGAAAACTCAGGATTTAGAATGTTGCTTAAATAAAATCAGGGTCCAATTATTATCTAACAATTAAAGACTGACTGACATAAGGGAATATTTTAACGCAACTAATCCACTCCCTATCACAGGATGATCAAATTTGGAGAGCGCAAGGCATCCATCCATATTAATACGAATGAAACGTGTCTTCAAGATCTAATTTTGCATTTAAATTCTCCGAGACTAATTATTCGGATTTAAAAACAGGTCGTGAAAATCATGTCCACGGTAATGATGTAGGGAATAGGATCAGAGTAGGTAGAGGCGGAAAATAAAGAAGCAACCGAGGAAGGGGGCCATATTAACGTGGAAGAGGACAGTAAATCCTCGGAAAGGCAAAAAAAAAAAATGGAAGGAGAAAAGAAATCTTTCAGGGACAGAGGGGCTAAAACAGCAGATTTTGTGTGAGTCAATTGCCATCATTTGCAAAATTTTGATGGTTTTCTTAGGTATCAAAGATGAGAGCTTTCTAGATAAAGTTCGGTTAGAAGGAGCGGTCATGAAAACAATTCTTGAAGTTGTATAGTTCAAAAAAAATAAAAGCCAAAATTAAAATGACTGGCCTAACTCCCGAGCTGTACCATTTGTGACAAGTCAAGCCCTCTTTTTCATACAAAAGTTAGAAAAGATGATTGATACGGGAGCAACGTAGCATTTCAGCGGATTAATGAAAGAAATCATCCACTTCAAGCATTGGAGAGTCTTCTGGTCTGTGAATGTAGCAAACGGAAAGGAAGTACTATGTAACGGAGTTGAAATAGTGTGGATAAATACCAGATTACAAACCCTCGCGTTAAGCAACGTATGGTATGTGCTGAAATTTAGTAAGGTGCGCCTAATATCTAATTTGGAATAATCTATAGCAAGTCTTATCACTACTAGTAGAGCTTGATGTTTACTTTCCAGCCTAAACAGAGTCTTAGTGATTTATTTTTAAAGCCAAAATAATGTCTGTGGTGACTGTAACTTTAAACCACCTAACATAAAAATAACATAAACTTCATTTTTTAGTATGAAACATTGCGATTATTGATGTCTTTCTAATATTACTTCTATAAATCCATTATAACCTTCAATATAATTGAAATCATCGATAAAATTCTCGCTAGTAGAATATGGAATATTATTACAATTGCGCAACTAACATTTTTCTTTCAGCCCCCTATAGAATTTTAGGAAATGATTGATAAAAATTTTGTGTGTCTCATATCGAAAGAGAAGAGTCTTCTATTGGATTTTATAATAACCATTGCTCAGGATTGAGTCTGATAAATCTCTATTTATTTTTACAATAAAAGTATTATAATAAAAATGAAGAGAAAAGAGCTTTAATATGAAGGTTGCTGCTTATTAGAAGTAAACTCATAGTAACAGTATACTTGAATTCCAGTTAATCTTTAATCAAATAGCTTTATTCACATACTTGTAATTGTACCTTTGCTCCAAACTTTAACTCTCTTCTGGGTGCACAGTTTGAGTAAGCCTTGATGTAAATCTTGTAAAGCGGTACTAGATGATAAGGCAATGTGCACTTCAAGCCAGGTTACGAGGCTGAATCGAGTGACAAGAGTCGAAAAGCCACCTTTAATTGAGCATGCTCTTGCTAACAGATTCAAGATTTTATTTTGTAGACCCTGTCCAAAGCCAAAGTTATAACAAGAAAGTATTCTCTCAAAGATCATTCTTTTCCGAAAAATTTCAAGATCAACTTCGGAACTTAGTCCGTCAAAAAAGAGGTTGAGAAGCCATTCTCGTTCAGAATAGATCACTGTGTCAATACTCGGTGCCTCGTCCATAATACGATGCATCAAAGGAATTTGATCCAACTGCCATACAGGTTTTTGGGAAAGAAATTGATTAATTTTTGGATAGAGAAAGTGAGATGGGTCCTTCAAAACATCAACTGCATAGTAAGCAAAGTATGAGAAAATACTAGCTAGAGGTTTCTGATCTATAGTATCCTTGACGCTTTCATGTAACTCCTGTAGAAGTAGCCAAATCTGATCTCTCTCTTCGAATTTTGATTCCTTGAGTAAATGAGAAACCTTTGTAATGTTTATTAAAGCTTCCCTTCGAATATTATCGTACTTTGATGATAACAACAAGATCAAGTTTTTAAGATGTCCATCTTCTACTATATCTTCAATATCCTTGTTCCTCCATTTAACTAGTGCATTATTATTCTCAGAAAGATCACACAGCCCAGATATCTCAAATATGGCTCGATTCGCTTTTTGCACAACTTTGGGAGAGCTGATGATACATTTTGGGCTTCTAGATGTAATTGGAGATTCGTATTTTAAGGTACTGACATCGATTACAACATTTTTATAGCATTTTATAATATCCTGGGCTTCGGGCTTATCCGCACACGCGGTAATGAACTTTTTTGACAAAGCTTTTACTATTTTCTTATCTTTCTTCAGATTTATGAAAGATGCCAAATATCGAGAAATAAAAATCGACGTCTTTTTAATAGTAGAAATATCCGCTACTTTTATATGAAATGGCCACTGTTCGAGCATTGCCATTGATAATAAGCTGAGACTTGTATCATAACTTTCACGCTTGGTTTCAGAAATTAATTCCTCAAGCATAAAAATATACTTAGTAGGTGTCGTAGCACAACGTGATATACACGAGTCAAGGTACTTGAAGACGTCAGAAATTTCATATTGATCCATAGTAGTTCTAATATTCATGATTAAGAAGTCCAATTCCGCATTTGAGCTACTAGTTTGAAGTATTTGACTTTCATGAATAATTGATATCAACACAGATTTTAGTCGTGGTAGTAAAATACCTCGAGGTGCTAATGCAAATAGTCTCAACATCGCTAAGAATGGTGACATTGAAAGACCATTACCGCTGCTAAACCATCTCATTCCTGGAGAAAACCCAGCTATTCTGAAGATATTTTCCAATTCTAAGGCATGAAGTACACCGTCTTGTGATCTTAACTCCATCTTATCTATATTGAAAAGAGTATCAGCTATGATAGAAGAAACACCTGAATTTGTTTCGAGTGCTATGTGAGGTAGTATTTCATAATAAAGACTGATTAATTTTGTTGAAACTTCTCGCTGGCATATATTAGAGGGATCTAGCCGTCGATAGGCGCCTACTACATGGTTAATCGCAGGAATCTGCTTAGAAAATTTCTCAATCACAATTGATGCATATTGAGTCCAAATTACCGCAGAGGAACTCCTGAAAGCCTCTCTAAACATTTGTAATGCAGCTTTAAGTTTTCGAAATGACATGCACATATTTCTCATGGTAAAGAACACAATGAGTTTATTAGATGAATAGCCGAGACATTTAACTATTAATTTCTGGCTAAACTTTCGGGGTAGTATATGATCCATCAAAATAGGAAGTGGGGGCGGTAGATTAGCATAATTGTCATCAAAACCAAAGAAACTTGGTAAGGATAGGCTTATTGTATTGTAGATCAAGTTTGAGTAACCCACCCATGATGCTGTAAGTTTGGGATCGAAGAGAAAATTATTTTTGCTGGAAAAATAATCAGCGATAAGCTCAGGGGCAGCTTTCAATATTGATGTAATTAATTGGGTTTGTCTAATACTAGACCAGGGCCGTAAGCTATGGATAAATTCTGACAGGATAATGTTTCTGACAGGTACCTTTTCAGAATAGTTATTAATCCACCTAATGCTCTCTAGACCGAAGTTGAATGAATTGTTGTTTATATGAGTGACATTTTCGTTGATAAGATTTACAGCCAATCCCCTTGGATATAGCCCAGATTGCTTCATTAGCACACCGGAGTCTGGTGATAAGCAAGCTAACATTAAGAACTCATGGGCAGATTCAGAAATTGATAAAGTCGTTGAGTCATTTTTCTCGTCTAGTTTATCATATCTGTAGAGTGATGCAATATTGATTAAAAATTTTGAATTCAGAAGTTTAGTTTTGGCATCTCGAGGGAGAAGGGTATCTTTTAAAACAAATGCCTGAAAAGTTTCCAATATATCACGAACTAAAAACGGAGGGTCATCCAATAAATCTCGAATTAGTGTTGAGAAGATATCTCGTTGACTTAAAAAATCTCTTTTTAAGTCAGTAGAGAGATGTTTCACTAGCTGAAGAACAAATCTAACTGTATTAGTACGTACTGAGGGCCTTCGGAGATCTTCAATTCCGTTACCAGTGTATCTCAGGGTTAGGTTACGTGTAAGTGCCTGAAAAGTTGCGTTACGTGCTTTGTAAACACTGTTAGCTAAAGCACCTCCATCAAGCATAGATAATTCTCGGAGTAACCTAAGTATGGGAGATATCATATATTCTTTATTCTTATTTGCAGAAAGACCACGTTTGATTAGTTCATGCTGATCCTTGTGTAAAATATTTCTCCCAAGTTTTATTCCAAAAGTTGATAGTTCGAGGGAATTTGAAATTACTCTAAGAAGTAGAGCTAAGACTGCTGGCACAGCTGAAAGCAAATTTTCTTTATTTGACTGGGATGCAAAGCTCCATGTCTTGATCAAATCATTTAAAAAAGTTTCAGAATTCTCATCTCCACCAAAAGATCTCTGTGTCTCAAAATACTCTTTAAGAATAAGAAGTTTAGCTTTAGAATCATCTTCAGCTATGATTGCATCTAGAAATGACTTAAATGATTGGATGTCTGTTTTTTATTAGGTCATTTACACTTTCTGATTGCTAATTGATAGCAGCCCTACCGTTAAAAGAGTGGCGTAAGTCTTGATTAAAGATAAGAAGCTGTTGTAACTGCTTTCCCGAGGTTATCTTCAAAAAGTTTTCCGAGGAAGGAAAAGCTGAATCAGAAACCTTCACACGCTTAGAATGGAGCTGTTCAATAAGTTCAGCACTTGATGACGAGCGTTTAACCATCTTTTGAAGGGCTTTAGCTAACAAAACTACCAAAGGTTTCACTATTTATAATCTTGATAGTCTTGATTATTGATCTCATTATCTTTGGATTTACATAGTCTAGAAGGCCCTACACGTTAAAAATATTTTTCAATCCGTCGTAATCCCTCAGCAAGAAATAATACCCTCAACTTGAAATTTTCTTCTCTTATATTGAGATAGCCAGGTTATAATGTTGTTAGAGAAAATTCCTCATTAAGATTTCATATTTGTGCAGGTGTAATACGTGGAAATCTCTCCGTGCCTCTTCCCCAATAGCTGATACTTTATTTAGAGGATTGTTTGGTGGCGTTGGGTTAGAAACTTACTTCGTGATGCAGGAGAAAATTATAACTTGGGATTATTTAAAAGAGTCCGTGCTTGCTCACGTACAAGATATAGTCCATGCTCACCTACACGTGCTTCAAACCCCCACATGATAATGGCGATATATCTAGTAATAGCCAGTCATTTTTAATTACATTCTATTGAGAATTAAATATTTTTTTAGCTCTATCAATAAAATCAAAATTCAGTTCATGTAACGCACTGGTCGCATAGCTGTTCGTCTCATCCGTGTCTTGGTCTCGATAACAGACAGGCTCAGGCGTTAGGAGCTTCACTGGCTTAAGCTTAGGCCCAGGACTGACCTTAGTGTTAGCTGGTTGGGGTCTTATGATTCCTATGATGTCTATAAAAGTTTTCCCAATCACTTTATGGGCTTTTTCATGCCGCCTAAGCAACCTTAAAAGTAACCTTCTTTTCAGCTGCAGCAGTTTCACAGGCAGCGATGACAACAGCGCGAGCTTCACATCTCTATCTGAGCTGCAATTTTCTTTTAGGCCATCTTCTACACTGCTGCTTCATTAAAACTACCTGGTTGCTTTGTTGCTCATATTATTCCTAATCTCAGGCGAGCGATATTATCTCCCTTCTCCTCTAAACCTTAGATGGCCTCATAGAGATGATGGCAGATTGTTCTTCTAACTTCAGTTGATCTAGTACTAGCTTCTCTCTATTCTTCTTAGGCCTCTCCCTGCTTAGAGATATTATTAGGTGTTAATTATCTAAATTGGCGGCTGCAAGTTCTGCGAAAGTTTTAGAACGCTCTTGAGAGAGGCCTTGAATCAGTTAAAAGGCTTGTGAGTCAAATCTAGCAGATATAAGGTGCACTTGCTATTAGGATTGTCTAGTTCTAGTTGGTGTATTTTAAATTAACTGGTCAGAGCGAGCTCCTTTAATGTAGTCCAGTTGTATTTAGGAGCCAAAGATCTCGTCCTCCTTGGAAAGCTGTCGAGCACAATCTGGGTATTGAATGATTAGATGCCATTTTTTTGTCTAGACAAAGCCTGTGATCCTTTCGTCAAAAGACTCTAAGACATGAAAAGCCTTGAACATCTGCTAAATTTGACTCACAAGCCTTTTAACTGATTCGAGGCCTCTCTCAAGAGCGTTCTAAAACTTTCGCAGAACTTGCAGCCGCCAATTTAGATAATTAACACCTAATAATATCTCTAAGCAGGGAGAGGCCTAAGAAGAATAGAGAGAAGCTAGTACTAGATCAACTGAAGTTAGAAGAACAATCTGCCATCATCTCTATGAGGCCATCTAAGGTTTAGAGGAGAAGGGAGATAATATCGCTCGCCTGAGATTAGGAATAATATGAGCAACAAAGCAACCAGGTAGTTTTAATGAAGCAGCAGTGTAGAAGATGGCCTAAAAGAAAATTGCAGCTCAGATAGAGATGTGAAGCTCGCGCTGTTGTCATCGCTGCCTGTGAAACTGCTGCAGCTGAAAAGAAGGTTACTTTT
>PEDP01000177.1:0-34742 GCA_002918395.1 Erysiphe pulchra
CTCTGAAAATCACCGTTGTATCATGATGGTCTGTTGTTGACTCACATAAGCGCGTCATTTTATTCTATGTAACACTTCAATCGATGCTGAGGGTACCGCTAATTTTTTTAAAGACATGTTTTGAAACATCACGGATTTCCTGAATCTGCGACCAAACTGATAATAAAATCTTATTATCTACATCTTGGCATCCCAAAACAGATGGCCAGACTGTGCGTTTCAATGAAATACTAGAGTGTTATTTAAGAGCTTACTGCAATTACGAGCAGGACGACTGAGTTTCCTGGCTTCTATCAGCGGAATTTAATGCAAACAGCTCAGAATCCAAAATCAAGTTCAATCCCAATCTACATTCAACATACAGCTCCTATCATCTGTAGCGAATGACAACCTTCTCACAGTGTTACCAGGACAGCTACGGAGAAAGAGATGAGAAAATACAGATATTGATGAAGTAAAACATGCTATACCAAGACTATCTCTTTATGGTAGAGTCTGTCACTCAAGAACAGCCCTAAATACATCTAAGGCTAGAAATACGTGAAGCCTCATAACTCAGATGACGTCAGAATTGACCGTAGCGAACGGTACTCTGGCAGTGTGCTCTAAAGAAATACGGAGGGACGGTTTGATAGACCAAAATAAAGATTTTAATAGCCATTATATGTGCAACCAGAACCAAGGAAGATCGGTGAGATAAAAGAACTTCAATCTATGGTGATGAAAAATTCAATTATTAAGTATTAAGTTATTAATATCAAGCAAGATTAGTCATTTCCATGATCTGTGAAACAAATATTATTGTAATATGGTATACCAAATTGTATCTTCTTCTCCGGCATTACTTAGGTTATACTAGGTGCCTCAAGTGTAACCAGATTTCGTGACATATACACTTATTATTAAGATTATTTTGAAGGTTGTATAGAAGGTACATACGGTTTTGCCTTGAATGCGATAGCTTTCATTTCTTACTTTTTCTTCGGGTGGAATTTTGAGTGATAATTGTTCGGAGTAATGAAACTATTAAACTCTATTTATCATATAAGAAAACAGAATTACTCTGTCCAATGAAAAAGGTTCTAACAAGTCGAGATACACTTGATATTTTTTATCAAAAGTAACCTTTTATGGGGTCAAAAACCTTTTGCAGATGTTTTTTTGAAATCCAAATGTAGATTTTACATTGATGAGCTTTTTTAGTTTCTTCCTTTCTTGTCATTGTTGTGATGGGAGTATCAGGTCTGTTTTGAAAATTTTGCAAGGAGATAATTTACATAGCGTAGTTGTCTTCCCTTTGCAAAACTTACAGCATCCTGAACTAGTCCATAAGCTAGTCCCACAACCAAAGAAATTTTAGCTGTTCTAGCTGCTATTAGAAGCTGGAAATGAATCTATAGTAGAGGGAGTACCCCAAATGAATAAAATAAGCAAAAAAAAAATTAAAAATGTAAGAGTATACAAATGGTTTTAAAGGGGGGGGTAGACCAGTGGCGAAAAAAAAAAAAGGTTGCTTGGAGTAAAAAAAAGGAGTTTTGAAAGAAACTCCGGAGGGGAAAAAAAAAAAAAAACAATACTCCACCAACTAAACCCTCCAGCGACAGCTAATCCACCTCCGATGGTATTGAGAAAATCTTTTTCTCCCCTCCACTTGTCGAAAACGTTCTCCGCCGTAAAGAAAGCTGCAGTCCAGATGCTCACACGCAACCCCATGCGAGCACCTTCTTTGACACCGCCTAGGGCGGTATGATAATTTTTACTCTTATGGTAGAGATACCAACCCGTGGGAGTAGTCGGGAGCCGATGAGAATTTTCAGCTCGAAAGCGCAAAGCAGCTGCTTTAGAGCCATGACCGATTCCGAGAGAAGATCCGCTGAGAAAGCCGATTGCGGCTGCGGTGGGTAGTCGAATAGCAAACGGGAGACTTAATCGTGATTCTTGACGAAGTAGTCCCTGGCTTCTTTTTTGATCTGTCGCTATAGCTGCCACTACTTTACTCTTATCGGTTTCAGGGTCAGATGAAATTCCCTCGACATTTCGCATGGTAAACTTTAAGGAAAAAACAGAATTTTGTAGTTTTGCTCAATTTCGCACCTGTATTGATTTAACACCGGCTGTAATCTTGACTTGGCTAATGCAACCCTCATTTATTGTAAGCTGAAGAAACCCTTACCGCCTATCTACAAAGCCAGGCTTAAAAGTCAATCTAATTGGTCAAATCTAAATTCTGGCTCTATCAATCTATTGACACACCCCATGCAATCACCCATTACCTACCCGCTTCAATATTACATAGAAAACCACAATGTGAGTCAAAATAGATAATTTTGCGAATTAAGTGCAATCGGCTATCAGTGATTTTAGTTACGGGATTTTTAAGAACGAAAGGGCTGCTGCTGCTGCTGCTGCGTATTATTTCCCTCGGGGCACATTTGCAAAGTACATTACACTAAAGCTGAGCAATAGTACTTGAGATTAAATCTGGGTCAAGAGCAACTTCTCACGGACTAGATTTTGCAAGATGTCTCGAGAGGTTGTTCGCCTAGGAGCGAAGCTAAAAGATTTAAAAACTTCAATTTTTAGTCAAACTGATCGGTCAAAACTAAATTCTGGCTTAAATAGGCAAATTAGATTGACTAAAATTTGAAAAATTTGGACTTTGGAGCCGCGCTCTCAGCGGGTAGCCATTTCCGAACTCGGAATATGGCCAGCCAAATCATGAACCACAATGGGGACCACCAGAAGCTCGGGAATGATTAGATACTGAGTTTTTTTACGACGGAATCCTCGCATGAAAACTGTTGTTGCAAGAAATATTTAGTCTTGTAGAGCCAAGGCAGATAAAAAACCCCAAATCTAGGCCTTCTTTGATCTATTTCAATCGACCTGTGATCGGCCCGATATGTCTTTGAGTGATGTATAGAATGTGGATGAAACTGGGATAGTATTAGGGATTTGTGTTATTTCAACGGTACACTTCCGAGCTCTAAGAAGAGAAAGGCCAATGTGAAGATCCCGGAATATCGCAAATGGGTGTCTATTATTAAAGCAATATCAAAAACCGGTCAAATATTGAAATGTCTCGCAATACTCAAGGGATTTCATTTCCAGACAACTTGGTTCCCCGATCAAACATCTAATAGGCTGTATACTACTTTAGAGACTGGCTGGGACATCAAATGCACTTGTTACCCGTGGGAAGGTTGAACTCACTTGATAATCGTCACCCACAACGAATTCGCTTGAGCGTAAACGCAGAAGGCTCACGATGAGTACCATTGTCGAAACTTTTTTGCTTCTTTTTATTGCACAAGCTTGGCCGGCCTTTTCCCTGCACGAAAGCAGGCTCTTCGATATTCATTATCCCATCGCCATCAGATTCTACAAGTTCAAGGTCTTGGTCATAATACGTAGGAAATGTTTGCCTAGACACTAGCCAGATTTGGTCAGGCGCGGTGCTGCAGCTTGTGCCCCACCAGCCTCATTGGCATTTCTCTCACTTTCAGAGCAATTTTCCTTTGTCGACAATGCACACACTGACGTTAAAAGTATCATTGTAAAGCTCTCAGGGCGAGCAATTAAATAAAGTCCAATGCATGGTGATACAGAAAATATTAGAAGAGCTGTAGGACTCAGAAGTTAGTGAGGAAGGAGGTGATCTTGGAGTATGTAGTACTGATTACTGAGCCAGTGTGAGGGACTTCATTTAGCAATGCAACTTAGCAGAGCTTCTCGTTATTATGATGAGAATAAGAATCACAATTGTAGATAGGATAAAATTTAAGTTTGGCAGTATAAGTGTGAAAAATGCTATTCTAAAGTTTTATTATGATTGTATTTACTTCATATACACAGTTCTTTTACAAAATATTCATTTAGGAAGATCGTAAAATTAAACAACATAGAAAAAAGATGACTGTTTTGTCCTCTGTACTTTGCGATGAATAGAATTGTTGATTATTTTGAACAAAATTTTCTACATTCGGTTTTAGTTTCTTAAAGCTAAATTTAGTCTTGAGGTTCTTTACAAGCTTCCTGCTATTCGGTGACTTTGTTTACTAGTTCCAACTTCAATACTGGAGAAACATTTGGCCAGTTTGAAAGTGCATGGAATTTTTTTATAACAGTACTTGAAATAAGGGGTTGTAGCAATGATAAGTAACTTTGTCGCTAGTAAGATATAAAAGTACGTACTGAATCATGTCTTCTATAAACTACAAGCTGCTACGTTCTCTGACCTTCTATCACCCGTCTAGAAAGATTATCGTTCAACTATTTGGAAACTTAACCCAAGCGTTTGAAGGAGAAAAAAAAAGCCATTTATTTTGTCTCAAATGGGCCAAAAAGTCCATGAAAAACCAAAAGAAAGTTTCAAAAATTCCCCAATTTCCCATTCCCCTCCTTCCCCCAAGTGCAAAACGGCCATAAATAAGCAATAGCGCCAAAACGCCTGTAAACCTTGTGTATCTCGTTCAGGATAAATAAATCGTTACTTAATTACATAAAAATCTCATCGAACAAGATAAACGCCCCTAATCACAAATGAATGACTGAGAATGTGACATTTTATCGTCTCTGTAGTAGCGTAAACGCAAAAGACGACAAAGGTTCCTGACTCATTAAAAGTTACTTATTATTGAGCAGCGCATCAGCTCACAATAAAGAAAAAAAAAATTAGTATGAATTTAAAAGCAGTTCAAGCTTGCTTTCTTCTTTTTTTTATTTATAGCGTTCATTCTCTCCTCGAGCTGAGCTCGAGCGATTTCTGCATCTCGCCGCTTCTTACGCTCCTCCTCAACTTGTTGCATGCTCCATCGATTTCCCTTAGCAAGATTACTATTTTTCTCTTTCTCTCTCAGTTCTTTGACCTCAGATTCGAGCTCTATACAGCGCTTTTTCCATGCATCACTATCAGATCTTAATTTCTTGCTTTGTTTCTCAAGGTCGGTGAGAGCCTCTTCGAGTGTTTGTGTGAGTTGCTTCTCGGCAGAGAGATGCTTTTCGATAGTCCGAATTCGTACTTCTTGATCGTCATGAATTTGCTGTACAGCCAAGTCCTTACTGGGAGGTCTATTGACTTGCCCAGATATGGATGAAATCGATGAGAATCCAGATGGATTAAATGAGATAGCTGAGGGGAGAGGAGGTAGAGGAATTACAGGAGGGGGAGAGGGTAAAGAAGTGATTGAAGGGGACTTCCTCAGATGTCCATTCGAGCTTAACAATTTATGATTCTCCATACTGTTTATATCATCAAGTTTTGCCTATAAAATTAGTTAAAATGAGAATTATTAGCTTAAAAGTATCGGGCTTACCTGGATATTTAAATATTCTGATTTAACAGCTTCCAATTCAGCTCGAAGATGACAAGTGACTGTGTTTGATTCTTCAACTTGAGCTGTATGTTCCGACTGCAAGACTGAAAGTCGATTGCTAAATTTCTGATTTTGATCATAACTCGATGCCAATTGATCTTCTAGTTCTTGAACTAGACGAGCATTGGTTTCGTTTTGTGCTGTTAAATCAACAATCTCCCTCCTAAGGGCAATTAATTGATCTGAAATAGATCTATAATTTTGGTATTTGTTATCAACCATTATCTTCAGTATTTCTGTGATATCTGCTCCGATTTTATCAAGTTGTCCAGCAAGATTGGTATTGGTAGTTGCAAGATCATCAACTTCTTCTCTCAATCTATTGCACAGCTCAGATTCCTCTGAGAGAGTTTTTCGATCATCAAGTAGTAGAGTAACTCTATCTTGCAACTCTTCCATGCTGACTTCAACACCTATTGCGTTTGCAACTTCTGTTGCTATCGTAGTCAGCTCCTGTCGGGCTCTAGCAAGCTCTTCTTGTAAACGAGTAACTTTTTCTAAGTGGGTAGATTCAAGTTTCGAAACCTGAGTTTCGGTTTCTACTTGAATAATTGATTTACACTCATTGAGATCTTTATGATAATTTTCGCGTATATAATCAAGATCTTGCTGCAATCTATTGACAATTTTATCATGCTCATCTATTTGTCGCTGTAGTTGTGTGATAAAAGACTTGTGATGATCGATTTCATGAAGTGCTTCATCTCGAGAGTTAGCTACTTCATATAATTTCTCTTGAGCCTGAGTATACGCCTTTTCGAGTTCCGAGACTCTCCTCAAATTGGCTTCAAGATTCGTTTTATAGTCCGCAATTTCCCTCTGTAGTTTTACACAAAGTTGATTGTCATCCCTACTATTATCGGGATCTAAATTTAAAGAGGCTTTGGAGATTTGCATTTCTAAATTTGTTACAGTTTCCTTATACTTAAGCTCATTCTCTTTTAAGGTCTTTAGCAACGCCTCGTTCTTAGCCTTCCAGCCAGCAAGCTCGGCCTCCAAGTCAATAATCTTCTGCTTAGCCTGTTCATTATACGATTCATTATCTTCGGCATAATTTTCAGAAGTGTAGACGCCTAGGGTAGCCCGTAAGCTGCTAACTTCGGAATTAAGTTCTTGTTCACGGGCTTGATAGGCATCTTTAATTCTATTCTCAATTTGCATTAGTTGTTCGCTCATTGCCGAAGCGACTGCAGGAGCTGATTGAAGGCTGGAACGCTCGCGGGTAAGGCCAGATATGATTGTCATTTTTGACTCTAATTCCCTTTTTGTTGCTGTCATATCAGCCTCTAGTTCTTGTATACGCTCAGAACGTGCATGTAGTTCATGCATTGCTGTGTTTAAGTTAAATTCAAAGTTGGCTAATTTATCAGGATTAGACTCAAAACTCTCCGAGCCAATATTTCGTAACGAAGCAAATGCACGATGTGCTTTTTCAATGGTCATGACATTTTGACTAGACTTGCGACGAATCATAGGCGAACTTAAAGTGGATGCGTCGGACTGATTCATCTTAGCCTTTGTTACTTCACCTTTCAGCTCTTCAACAAGTTCCAATGCACAAACATGTTCTTTTTCAAGTATCATAAGCTTCTCAGCTATAACATAATGAGCCTTTTCTCGCTCTGCAGTAATTTTTCGTAACCTATTAAACTCTTCTAATAGTGCATTTTTTCTTAGATAGCTATCCTCTGTAGTTTCAGAATCGAGACTTTCGGTTAACGTATCAGTCTCTGTTAGAGCCAGAGTGTTTGAAAGTTCTTCGGAAAGCAATAACTCTGATGAGAGAGTACGTAAAGATGTATGTGTCTCTCCATTTTTAAGCTCATTAAGTTTAATGTTTGATGGGAAGGTAGAATTTGCTATCTCTAAGCCTGATGATTCTAAAAGTATCGAGTTCCGTAAATTTAGACGATTAGAGCCATCTACAGAATCTTGAAATTCGGCTAAAGCACGAAGAGCTTCCTCGTATTTTGCGGAAATTATGTCATATTCATTAAGTGTAGATTCATGTTCAACCCGGAGATCAAAAAGTTCCTGAGAAATATTTTCTAACTTATCTTCAACAAATTTGGACTGAGCTGGACTTGGTATAGGATAAAAATCCTTAATCGACGGCATGGAAGAGTTAGGTGCGTCTTCACTTTCAATTGATTCGCCATGATCAACTGGTCCATCAATTTCTGCACGAATAGCAGAATTAGATACAGCGAATTCATCATCTTCATCGTTTTCAGATATAACATTTTGAGTATTCCTTTTGTGAGCACGACTCTGATTCCTAGTATGGCCATTCAAATTTTTCAAGTCACCATTCGTCATGTAAGTCTCATCACCATGTCTATTATCCTTTTGAATATGGTCGAGCTCATAAAGAAGGCAATCTAACTTTCCTAAGCTTCGTTGGCGTTCTACAACGTGTTCTAATCGGTCTATTTCACGTTGCATGAGATCTACATCTTGATCGGCTTCTGCAAGTCTCTCTTCCAGGGTAGAGATGTAATCCTCACATGATGCTTCATTTTCGCGTACTCTAGCAATTTCCTTACGAAGCTCTACAACTATAGCGGAATTTTTTTCTTCGCCTGATGTATGACTGTCAAGCTTTGCCTCTAGATCATGAAGATAGTTCTCGGTGCTAGTTTCTCTTTCAACTAATTTTTGTAGACGAGCCTGAAGCTGTTGATTTAGAGTTTCGATAGCAGAGTATTTTGTTTCTCTTTTTCGAGCAAATTGGTTTCAGCTGTGGCCAGAGAGCTTCGTGTTTCGGAAAGTGATTTCTCGAGATTTTGTATTACATTTTGATAATCAGATAAAGCTTGTGAGATCGCATCAGAGAAATAATTGGAGCGTTCTAGACGTTCAGTAGCACGTTCACCTGATGAGTTCTCAAGTGTATCGCAAATTGCGAGTTCATTCTCCCTAGCTTTAGCAATGTCAGAAATAAATTTTGCATGCCTTCGACTCATAGCAGTATATTTCTCTTGTACATCAAAAAGTTGATTTTCTAGATGTAGTTCACGATCATTTGTCCGCTCAAGATCATCGGCATTTCCTGAGTTGCAGTTACGATCTCCACGTTCAGTATTTCGAATTTTATCACGAAGAAATGCAACCTCAGCTTTCAGTCTTTTAATAACGGCTTGTTTGTCGGTATCTTCAGAAACATGCTGGATTCTCGGTTTACTTTGAATTGCTCGAGCTCGTTGGGCATATTGAAGAGTATTCAAAGTTTCGCTCATGTGAAATTCCACCGGTGTAATACACGCAATCATGTAGGTGATAGCATTACCGCCGAGAGAATCTTGCAAAAGTCTCGTGAGTTTAGAGTCGCGATATGATACGTGAGAGCCAGCTTGGCGACACGAAAGCTGTGAAATTACTTTTCCTAAACTCGCTAGACCTGCATTAATTGATATGCCCTCTTTTGCACGCTCTCCTTGGGCGCCTGTATTTTTTAACCTTTCACTTCCAGCTAGATCCACAAAATGGAATTTACTATCAACGGTTACCATTGTCTCATTTTCCAAAGTTGCCGAGAAATATTTATCTTTAGCAAAAGAATCAGGGCATTCATTCTTATTTTGAACTAAGTTTAAACTGAAAACTGCATGAGAGCGAGATGACTTGGCATTAATGGCTGTTGAATCGGTCTGTCTGATCATGGATCCGAAGTTTAGTGCAGACATCATATCCTCGACCGAATTAATCTCAATCTGATGCAGACCACTTAAGATAATATGCCCTTTCACATCTTCCCGGATGATAACATTTTGTCTCTCATATGAAGGAGTAGTTTCAGGGACTAATAAATCGCGTAGTTGTTCATTATAGATTTCAACATAACTGGCTTTAAGAGTCCAATACTTTGCAGGGTTCCTTGAGTTTGAGCATGTAGCCGAGGATGATGAATACTTTGAGGGCGTTCTAAGGCTTGGCATGGAATGTCGAATACTAGGTTTCACACCCTCTAACTTCTCAAAGAGTGCGGCAGCAGCGCGAGGTATAACACCTATGTAGGAGTCGCGTCAATAACATTCTTTTAAACTCTTCATTCAAGCGGATAAAAATTAGAATAAAAGATTAAAGTGTTTTAGAGGTACACAAAGCGTAAATTCTTACCCATTGCTTCTGTATTACATTGCTCTGCCAACCCCGAGGTTCCCATGGTATATGATTTCCCAGCACCAGATTGGCCATATGCTAACATGGAGACGTTATAACCTTGAATAAAAGCATTTATGCTTTCCTCTAAATATCCCCAAATTCCTGCTTGATTGACGTTTTCATCAAAAACTCGGTCAAAAGTGAATAAGCGACGGCCCTGTGGGCAGTCGATAACTAGGTTTGAGGGAGTGGTGGCTTGAACCATAGATCTTTGGAACCTTTGTGGAATGAGCTCGTATCCTGGATCTGTAGGTTGAAGCGGAGGTCGAACACGTACAACTGAGACGCAATATCAGAAATCTATCTTAATAACATCTACCATGAAGCGGACAACAAAAGATAACTGACCAACTTTGACAGAGCATTTTGTATTGTCTTCTGCCACCTTATTTGACCCGCCAATTCGATTCATGGTGCTCAATCGGTTGGAATTCCCTGGAGGTCTTACTAACGCGCTTGCCGGCCGTAGAGGCCAGTGTGAAGGCGATCCAGGTGGAGAGCTTGCCATGCTCTGATTGTATTTGATTTGTCGCACCAAATCTCAATTAATTAAGGGAAACAGATTTATCTGTATATATATCCCTCGTGCAGCTAGCAGCTATTTGTAGGGTTGTTGGATTGGCGCCCGACAAAGGGGCCAAGAGAATAACTCTCTTTACAGGGAGAAAGGGGGGTCGGGGGTAAACACAGAAAATTACCCGAATCTAGAAATAACCCGACTTGCTTAGGCTAGAGGAAGGGTGTGGCTTTAACAAATTTTCTTGAGTTGTATATTAACAGAAAAAAAGGAAATACGAGCGAGTAAAACAGAGAAGCTAGATAATTAATAAATAGTTAGTTGAGCCGTCTGTACTCTAAGTAGAAAGCTGACTTAGATTCCATTCCAACTAACAGACAGACAGGCAGGCAGGCAATGGCACCAATTTGCAACTTGTACTCGAGAATAACTCAAGATGGCATACTGACATCCCTGCACCACCGGGCCATCACGCTTTGGCAATAAAAATTTCAAAGCTCTGTGAGCAGAAAGATAATTCTGAAAGCCTTTCCTATCTATTTTTAAAATCATCACGTTAATGGTGTTCAGCGACTAACAGTGAAAGCTTTGACGCAAATTCATGCTTATTACATAGCTCTACGCTTCTTATAAGATATCTTAAATCTCTATAATTCTGCGGCTATACCACTTCGATTTGCGTCTTCAAGGAAGCCTGCTCCTCTTTTATTTGCAACGATCGAAGTTGTATTGCCCAATCATGTCAATCTTCGACTTGCAATATAGACCTCCGGTGTCCTAGGCAACAAAATTGCCAATATTGTCCAAACTCTTCTCGGGGAACGATTGGGTGGTATACTGCTTTGATTCCCAATTTCTCTGATAAACAAGTAAATGATGGAGGCGTATAAACTCATAGATCCTTCTTCCTGCGCAACATGGAATTGATGTCTCTTTGCTCCGAGAGAGTGAAGGTTTCAGATGAACTATCTCAGAGTGCACATACACCCTTGTTTTGCTTGACTGCGTATTTATTTTTTTGTTTATGCGCTTAACGATAGACGGCAAATGAGCAAAAAAGTAGGTGCTCGTTGGCTCCATGAAGTTTTAGGCCAATCAGTGCTTTAATTTTGTGTTATTAAATTTGCCATTGCTATGAATCCCCCCGTAATTATGAACTTACGCTAATGATGCGCGCTTAGTCTGATCTAGGCCTATCCTAGGAATCTTCTAGCTACTATATGCAGACACAACAAAGCTAAAACGCCCACTAGCACCAGTTTAGCTACGTCTGAGCATTAATTAGTGCGTCTCGGGTTTTTTTTTCAGGCCCTAGCAGTAATTTGGTAGGCCGTTAGGTTGTTGCGTGTTGTTGTGGCGGTAATTTTTTCCAAAATTCAGAGCGTTTACTGGCTTGACAGAAAATCTACGCCAATGAGCATTCGAATCTTTTTAGAACCATCCCCATCTAGTACTAGTTTTGACTACTCCGATTTCCGAACCAGTTAATCCGGCGCGAGTTTTTTTCCCGAGAAAATATCCGGGCAACTACAGGATTCAGTTCCCTTGTATCTAGTTTTTATGTTAGCAGCTAGTAAAGTTGATGAATAGTTATTTTAGCCATCCGCCGCTTTAACAATCACAATAAAACTAGAACCGTTGAATCGGCTGTAGTAACTTGGGGGGGGGCTTGTTAAATTCTCTCCCCGTAAAAAATAGTCGTCGTCGGCGCATATTACTTGCATAAAATTGTAGAAAGTTTATTCCCCCTTTCCTACTGCTTGTGATGCTTTGAACTTTATGCTAAAAAGATGTCTGTCCCGTAGCATGGACCGGCGTAAAATAACACATATTTTTCATGCAAAGAAAGACAGAACATGCCCATGGCCTTCTCTTTTCTTGATGATATAACGATATTATTTTCACGCATAATACATTACGTTCAGACACTTAACGCCACTAAACCGTCTTAAAATTGAAGTTATTCCAATTAATTATTTGGACATCCCCCCATGTTGTGTCTCTTTTCTCTTGAAGCATGAATTCATGATTTTTGTTTAGACAACATAGTATTCTAGCTCTTTTCATGGCGTCCATTACCAATCTAAATTGCCCGAAGTTTGCCGTGAAGTAAGTAAGCTCATTGACGCAATTAGTAATTTTTGATTGCACTAGAAAAAGGTCTAATCAAAAGTCACTTGTTTGTGTCATCTTAACATGATAATAACTCACGATAATATATCTCTATATATTCACTATCTATCAGTGGGAACATATAATTTTACTGTGCCGATCCGTGACCCAGTATTCACCACTGATGAATACAATTCTTTCCATTCCATTCTCTTGTATTTATGAAGGAAATTAAATTATCATCCCGCTACATTGATTTTGCATCAATTAATCAGTTTCAGACCTGATTTTATCGTTGAAATAGTTTCGTCATTTTCTACTCCGCAAACACTTCGATGACTGGGCCATCACAACCAAATGAAACCGACACAAACACACGTCAAAACTGATAGATACAGTTTCCTTGATTGCAAAATTTTCTGTCCTGCAGATTAATTGATAGAAGCACTTCGAGAAGAGCACTCTCCATTCAATATCTCTAATTTGCGAGGATTTGGTCGTACCACGAAGATATGACCAAATTACAGATTGCCAGAAAATCGTTTGGAATCAAATTACTGAATTGCGTGTACGCAACCAGGCTTGTATATTTTAGGATCCAGTTTGGTTTGCCATGGTAACGGCAACTATCAAGAAGAACTGAACAACCATCAATCTGAAATGACTATTGGATGTCAGCTGATCAGCATTTCTTCCCAAAAATACCTCATCGATTTAGATACATTGATATTCGTCAAAAGTAGTTAAGTGAAGATGTATCTGCAAGAAGAATTGTATTCCTCTGGCACACTTTATTTGAACTATTGAGCTTGGTATCCATTGATTCACTATCCAAATATTTCTTATCACTAATTTCTTATTTCCCTTTTTCCCAAGAAAATGTTTTACTTTTAGTCACTAACGTGGTTGTCTAGCCCTTGAAGCGTTGTTAAGAAGAAAAATAAGTAGTTGTTCCAAAAATTGAGCTCTGGCCAACACTGACAGCGTGTTACAGAGGAAAGTAATATCGTTCTCTGTTTAATTTCGACACTATTATACAAAGAATTTCACCGACTTCAGGCTGATTCAGTGAGACTTTGGATGTGATACAATATCCGTAATTTATCTTTTCATATCAAATAAACAACGTAGTAGAAGACCCGGCTTAGTAGCAAAGTAATTTCGGAGTAAAAGTTTGAAGAAAGCCTCATTCATTTAGTTGTTAGACTCAAAAATGAAAAAATGTCATTACCAATAACTAAGACGTAATTTCTATAAGTTGATTAAAAGTGAACTACTTCGTCCAAAAATATAAGTATCCAAAGACTCCATCATCTTCGCTGTAAATGCCGCCGACACTTCGCTCCTCGGTGCCCGAAGAGCAAACCAGCATCTTGTAATTCTGATTTGTGTACTGTGGCATAAATTTGCACATTTCAGCAAGACGTCAATTCGTAGTTCTGTTTCACTTTTGGCACTACAATGATCCACACTTTTACTTCAACACGTAGAAAAACATCCTTACCCCGCCAGAATTTTTTACTTTTATAAACAGAGAAGGTGTAAGATAAATTTGAGCCTTCTTGCGAATGCACTTCTAAAGCAAAACTCGCCACAGTTACCTTGCAATTTAAAATAATGCGCAACCATCTTCGCATTCGCGTTCAAGGGGACTGCAGTAGTAAATAGGTCCAAACATACTACCAATAATTTCTGTTGAAAGGTCATCACGCCAAGGTGATAACGAGGCTAAGCGAAGCAATACGAAATACATTAAATATAGAAATTTGATGATGTCAAACGTTGTTAACAAAGAAAACGATACTAGAAGTATGGAAGGATAGTGTGAATTAATTGCATCATAATAGATGAGAATCATGTAACGTAATCCACCACCGACCCGTCAAATTTTGCCAATACTACCAAGACATTTTTCTTCCTTAATTGTCTCAACACAACGCGTTACTATTTCAGCATGAAGGAAAACAACTGCTTGCACGACAAGCTCTTAATTCCGAGTAATTCCGAAGCCATCGGGCTGCTGCACGCACACATATCGTTAAACAACAAGTCCTATCCGAACGCGTTAGAGGAATACCGTTTCGAGCAGAAACCACCCCACACTGTCCGTAAACTTACTTATACTGAAGAGTAAACAATTATCTAACCTTATTTCGCGAGATTCGCGCCCCACTATGTGAGGTAGCAGATATGGCAGATAAAGTACTAGGTGTAAGTAATGGAGAGCTAGTTGGCGAAAACTGGAATTCAAGATTCGTAGCGCGCTCAAATCAACTCAAAACTGCATTCAGTCAAGCAAAAGATAAGGAGAGAAGACTTTAGAAGAATCAAGAGGTTGTGGGCGCGCAGTTTAAGCTAGTCCAGGATACGAAAGCCAAGTATGGCGTCTAAAACAACGATATAAATAGCTTTGATAAGACTAGGTTCCAGATGGGCGTTATTGGGACTATAAAAGTAGTTACAGAGTCGGAAAGACATTTTCGACCTGAGCCTATCCAGCAAGGTAATCGCGATTGGGTTGCAGTAATCCGGAGCATATATACTGATGGGTCTTCAACTCCTCCACCTTACGCGCCTTTGTATATGCGTCAAAATACTTCAACCATCAAAGACCAAGCGCGTTTTTTGTCCAGCCGGTCTCTGAAACCAAAATCTTGCAACCACGCAGTGTTCCAACTTCCTCATATCACGCAGAGATATGAACGCGTACCTTAAAGATAATGAAGGATACAGGCTTCCTATTTTAGACGGCTTCGAAAGCCATCTGGATCAATAATTAAAGAAATAATGCCTCAAATACAAGATACTTACTTTCCGCATGCCTTCTCACTCTCCGCACATTCTCCAGCCCCTCGATATGGTCAGTTCTTCGCCACTGAAGCGTAAATACTCCCAAAACGTCCGGGACTTGGCACGTAGATGCATCTTTCGTATTGGTAATGAGAGCTTTCTACCCGCGATTAAGAACGCACTTTTTGATATATTTACGACTGCGAAGTTTCAGGAGGCTCTTGAGGCATCAGAGTTGGTCCCTATCAACGCGCAAGTAGTATTGGATCGTCTTGAGGCTCGGTAACTCACTCCACTTCAACCCGAGACACAATGGCAGTCAAACACCAAGTAATATGTACGAATTCGGCTTGCAGTCAAAGCTCATAAGCGACTGTTTCACTCGATCACCTGAAGCGGCCCAGGCTGGCTTCTCCCAGCTTGTTAAGGGTGCTGAATTAATGCTTCTTCAAAACGTGCTACACGTCGCCCGGAACTGCGAGCTCGAGGAGCAATTAGCTAAAATAAAAAGCCGAAAAGAACGTAAAAGAAGGCGGCTTCAACATGGAGGGACCTTAGAGTACGGAAGGTCAGCAGATTAGGTGGCTACTAGCACGACTTTGTTGGTTCATTTCTCAAAAAGATTACGTAGTAGTGGTGCTTCTGAAAGCGTCCTCCCAGCTCAACGCCAATGTAATGTATGTGAATAGATTTGGATAACGCAAGAACGTGCCAGAAAGATAGAGCTGGGTCTTCTGAATTAAAAGTTGATTCCGTAATTTTGAATTATTTACCTAGTACGACGAAAGTTGAAGATTCGTAACACGACTTATAAATGACAAGACATTATAACTGGTTCGGTGGTGGATTACATGAGTTATATATCACGTCATTCCTAAGAATAAAATAAGCTCAAGAAAACAACCAAATACTTTTTCATCTTCAAGAGGTTTTCTCGGCTGAGTGAGTAGTCTTCGTCGTTTTATTGTTCAGTTTTTAGGTGTCCCAACTTATTATCTTCACATTTTCCATGAACCCAGAAATAGATTATCGTGGTCAGCACCAACTTTGATTGGTTAATCCTGAATAAAACAGAAGTAAAGTGGGGCGTGAACGTTAACACGGGTATCTCTCTCCAACCTCAGGATTCATTGATAAAATAATTTGAATAATCATGTCCTCGTCGCTAAATAGCCAACAAAAACAAAAAGATAATAGATTATTCTGCTCTTTAAGGAATAAGTGTCATAGATGTTAACCAATTTCAATTCACATCTAAGACTCTCATATCGATCTTGCCAACATTTTAGTAGAGTTGAAACTTGAATTATTATCTAGAAGACTTCTGAGCTCATTCCTTCCATGATAGCTTAGCCTGCAAGTTACAACAGTCTTGCACGTGTTACTTAAGCTCTATAATAGTACTAAAGTCGTCTTTGGGCATTGAAGACAGGGAATTAATATCTTGGTTGTCATGAAGATATAAAGCGTCGGAGGGAATCATACTAGCCTTTACACCGCCTTCTATATTTGATTTAGCTTTTTGTTAAGGGCACTACGCTAGTAGACTCATAGATAGACCCTCCTCTCTTACCGAATAAGCATCTAATGTAATAGGATCTTGCTCCTCTGCAGTGCACATATGAGTGCATGAGTTATCCTTGCTATGAAATCGAAGAATTGATTTTTCTCACTGACCAAGATAGGTAAGTCGTAGTTTAAGATTTACGGGTGAGTTGAAGTTTAAGTAAGCATAACTTAAAGGTCGCAATACTCGTTGGTTTGAAGCAAAAACCTCGTTCATTATGATATCGCTCATACTAACAAATGAAAAGTAACTAACTCATGGCATTCATTTTTTATTTCAGGTAGTCTAGAATTTGGAGATTACCTTACATCCCTAACCTTTACTTGGCTACGTTGTTCATCCAGATCATGGCTCTTCAGAACAATGGCCGAAAAATTATGCCCTATAGCTTTCTTCAAAGGCTCCCGAAATCAGGAGATGCTGCTACCACTGGCTTTACTTTACTTTTCTCACCCAAGCCATGCTTTCTTGTGACCTCATCTGCATGGGCAATAAACCCAGGAATTTGTCCAACGGTTTCAAAAAATTTTCAACGTTGGAACCAACGACCCGAAGCGCTTTGGTGGTCAGCAATTGGAACAATTAAGCTCGCACCAAAAAGAGTACTGAGAAGCTGGGCAGCACGGAGACTAAGGGTTGCGTTTGTAGAGAGTTTGAGGAAATATGGCTATTCTGAAGATGGTGTCTGTATTTCTGTAAATGGAGTTAACCATCTCTCATCTCTCAAGGGGACGGTACAAATGTTCGCCAACAATCCCTCATTAATAAAGATGAGGAATCACGATTTGATGAAACAAATGGATCATACTGTTCAGCTCCTCATCAGGAAACTAACTGAAACCGGTTCAAAAGTTACGCGTAATAAATTCGATTATATGGGTAAACATCAAAGCAAAACTAAAAAAAAAGGGTTTAATTAATTATTGATAATTTTACTCTTTTTTTGGTTATATTTTATCTGAAATGTGTATGTTATCATTTAGTTCCTAAAGATCCAAAAGAAATTCAACTTTTTATCTTAGGCATCCATAGCCGATGTTCTGTAGAGTGATGTACTTAATCAGGTTGCCGACATCAATACTGCCCACTCAGCCTTGTCTGATGATCACATAGGTGTATTATTATTCTCTCTATATGAGAATCTACATATGCCAATTCCTAAATAATTAATTCGCGTCTGAAAATGTTGATTTCATTGACTGTTGGGAAAGTAGATGCAGGTGTCGCCGTGCTTTTGACTGAGGACAAGCGACTAGTATGGATCAATCGTCAAATCAAATTATTACAATTATTGTTAGATGATAATGGATAGCTAATCTGAGGTAGATCGAGTTCCCATCTATTTTATTGCCGCCCAACATCTCCTCTGGAAGCATCGTCGATATTACAGTTTCGCGCAACCTTTTCTCGGAACAAAAAGCTCAAGCCAACTTTCTTGCGCTCCAAGATTCTATTCATTCATCATTTGGAGTTTCACAGCCAGCAGCACCTATTCTTCGATGTCGGAACGCTACACAGACATCGGTAGTACTCGAATGGGACCCAATTCAGCTTGCGACAGCAGATATAATCTCACTTTCATTATTCAGAAATGGCCAGAAAGCTGGAAACATTCCTCAACCATATGCAATGCAAAGTACCAAGATTAGTGGTCTTGGAGTTGACACTGAATACACATTTCATTTAGTCCTCAGGACTACAGCTGGCACCTACAATAGTGAGAGAGTCATAGTGAGGACCCATAAGATGACCGACTTGAGCGGAATAACTATTACACCAGGCATTCTCCCTCCACAACTACGGGATAGTCTCACGAGAGCTATAGAGCGAATAGGTGCTAAAATGGCGGATAGCGTACGGATTGATACTACCCACTTTGTAACAACTGAGGGTCACGGAAGTGCATGGGAAAAGGCAGTCGAGATGAATATACCTGTTGTCAGGCCAGAATGGATAGAGGGATGCGAAGCTGGAGGTAGGATAGTTGGCGTCCGTCAGTATTATCTTGATGCGGATCCAAGACAACGAGAGATTGCACCCAGCGAGGTTTCCTCGCAGTTTCAAGAACCGATTAAAAGTTCTCCATTACCGTTCTCCCCCGAGTCCGGATCTGGAGTGAGTCAAAGCCCAGCACCCACACCGCCAATGAAGGATGGGAAATTTTCCAAAGAAGAAAAATTAAACGGTAATCATGAGTCAAAGGATGATCAGATTCATACATCGCAAAATCAACAGAGTCGAGAAGAAAATCTGGAAAATACTAATCACGATGATCAAGACCATACACCTCAACAATCACCTCATCAAACCCAACCCCACTTCCATCTATAGATAGCTATCGTGAAGACGAAAAGAAAGAGAGCAAACCTAAGCCTGTAGAAGATGAATGGGTGTTACCTGAAACTTCAAGCTTTCAAGATGTGGCATTGTAAATAGCGTGTTAATTCAAGCTTATTACTAACTATTAAATGATTACAGGATTGGGGATAGAGGCAAATTCTGTCTAGCTTGCAAGGGGAGGGAGCTTAGATTACAACAAAAGATTCAGATATCTCTTTTAGACATTCCACAGGTTCATCAAAAAATTCATGTACATTTTTTTATTAAAACTTCGGGCTTTGTAGGGGATTCCCAAGGAGAGAAAATTTATAGGAGATATAAAATCGAACCACTCATTCAGCTATATGTGACAGTGGCATAGCTTGAAACTCCTAAAATAATAGATTATCTTGCAGTGAACCTGGTATAGCTAAGCAAAGCTCAAATCAAGGGAGAATCGCGATGTACAAAAGAGAGTGAGTGATGGGAGTATATTCACACTATTCTTTTTGGAGGGAATATGTGTTTCAAAAAAGTTTACCAAAATGAGCAAAGATAAAAATCCTAGGATTCCAACGTTTCAATGTTTTTTTTTTTTTTTCTCATTTAACCAACTGTTTCTCAGACAGTTTTTTTTGTAACTATTCCATGGTTGCTATCTACCAACAATAAAGTAATTTTACGAAAAAAATGGCTGACTTTGCTCTACCAACCGACCTCAGCGATTAAAATTCAGTAAATAGTGATACTTGACGATAACAATTGTTTTCTCTCCAGTGTCAACTCCCCCCCCCCACCCCCGACCGCTTCAATCGAGTTGTACTGAAGATTAAAGATAGATCTGTACACGTTGCATCGATTCAATTAGGTTTGGAGGAAGTGCGCGCGCCAAAATTACTTTTTTTTCCCCAAGCGCGCGGCGATAAATGTTTTTTTTTAAAAAAATCAAATGGAAAATTCATTATCTCTCGAGGCAGATTGAAAAGAGAGAGTCAAACATGAATTGGTATTTTATGAGTAAAACTTGCACTGAGAAGAAGATCCAAAAAAAATAAATAAATAAAACTAATTAATAGCTGAACTGTATGCATAAGACGTATTTATGTTTCGGATCTTCATAACCTAGGTAGGTCAAGTCATACTTAGACTCTCTAATACTGTATATCTATTCGATAGCACACTTGTAAAAGCGATTAATTTATTCCTCCTCAGCAACAAACAATTTTAATATTCGAAAATGTTTCTTCATTGTACTCCATGATATTTGCGTGCATCAATAGTTTGCTTTGAGGAATAAAAATAAACCCGATGGGCCAGAAGATAGTTAAAGAGCC
The DNA here is from genome assembly GCA_002918395.1 of Erysiphe pulchra. NCBI lineage: Eukaryota > Fungi > Ascomycota > Leotiomycetes > Helotiales > Erysiphaceae > Erysiphe > Erysiphe pulchra. The sequence continues at coordinate 20,179 of PEDP01000177.1, forward strand.
TTACGATGCACGTGGCCCAGTTCTTTCCCCTACGATGTGGGCGGTTTCCAGCGAATGATGACCTTTGATGAAGAAGGCAAGTTGGCTGCGAATGTAATAAATCTAGCACGTACAGCGAGGTTGATTTTATCATGCTGGTTATTGATGAAGCGATAGAATACTACTTACTTGCTTTGCAGCCCAAGGCTTTATTTATTGCTGGTACTTTAGCACCCATTTTACTACAGCTTCATTGAGCACGTGTATTAATCGATTGCCTTTAAAGAATTGGTCCATCACTTTACCACAGTAACCCCACTATTACAAATCCAGCCGTTGGCTAAATCTGCTAATAATAATAAAAAAAAAGAAGATTTCTTGAGTCTGACGATTAACACCTATCACACGTTGAGACGGAAGATTGAGAGTTTTCCTTCTTGGTGGATATTCGCGGAAGAGAAAGTACAGAAGTGGAATTCGCAAATGCTGTTTGAGTGTGAGTGTCCAATTAATCTAAATCACGTTTTCTTGATCTCTTGTCCTTGATAGTCTCAGACTCCACAAGAACAATTAAAATAAAAAAAAATCGTTTGGATCTTGGATCTTGCATAGACAGTGAGTACCACGCTACAGTATAATCGTAACAACGCGATTTGTCAAGCTTCTATAAGCCAAACATCTAAAAACCTCTCTATCCTGTGTATTTAATTAAAGAGGTTCGTGTCAGAACTACTGGGGACAGAAACAGGGGTTTAAGGACCAAATATACAAAAACTATGCAACTCGTTTCCTTTGGAAATCTAATTTGTATGTATGTATGCCTGGAAACTCCCACGATACAGTGGTAGCCTCTACTTACTCGGAAAGCGGTTAATTATCTTACTTTCGCTATCCCTACTTGCTCAGCACGTCAAAAAATTAACGTTCACATCTGAGAACCTTTTTGAATTCCGCATCCGGGAATCGAACCCGGGGCTCTCCGGTTCACTGGCAATGAAAGCGGAGTATGTTAACCCCTACACTAATGCGGATCTAGATGAGTATCTGATGCTAAAGAGCAAGCAAATTATATTATATTTGTAACTTGTAAATTTTGTGCTGTTTTTCACCTCAATACCAATAGGAACGAGGTCCTGTGAGAGCGTATATGCATTTGATACCAACCATACTTGAATTACCCAATAAGTTTTTGTCCGTAGGAATTCGAAATTGAAAATAATAGGTACTAACTCGCTGACAACGCGCAATGCGAAATGGACCAACCAGTTTTCAATCCAAACACCCCACTGACTACTCATGTCACGCCTCGCTTTAGTTTTTTCTCGCCATCGGCTTATCACTAATTCCCATCCTTTTACAGGTGTGGTTGGTATCAAATGCATATACGCTCTCACAGGACCTAGCTCCTATTTGCTATGAAAAGCCTATCTTATTTAATTACTAAGCGATGTACGATATTGAGGTTCCAACAAACCGTGACAAGGATGTTTAGATACTTGGTTACATAATTTTCAATTCAGGCTAGGATGTTCAAGTAGAAGAATAGTGTTGACTATGATACGTTACGTTAGACTAAGCGTTTATTTCTGTTGTATATATGGAGAGAACTTAGATAGTTAGAGGCAGTAACGAACTTACGTGAAAGTCTCAAGGCTCAATTACTTTATAGAAAATAATTCGGAGCCACAAGACAATACGTGACTACTACATCAAGATGTTACAGCCTCAGTATAATTGGTTAGAACTAAGATACTGTTGATCCAACAACTAGACAAAAGGGAAGGTTGCAGAGAGTATTTAGAGAGAACGAGAGAAAAAGAAAGGAAGGAGATCAATTATATTAGTTATTTTGAATTATATACTTTTTTGCTATGATGTGAAAAGTGGCACAGAATTTACAAGTTACAAATATAATATAATTTGCTTGCTCTTTAGCATCAGATACTCATCTAGATCCGCATTAGTGTAGGGGTTAACATACTCCGCTTTCATTGCCAGTGATCCGGAGAGCCCCGGGTTCGATTCCCGGATGCGGAATTCAAAAAGATTCTCAGATGTGATCCTTTATTTTTGACGTGCTGAGCAAGTAGGGATAGCGAAAGTAAGTTAATTAGCCGCTTTCCGAGTAAGGATGAGCTTCCACTAGGGATCCTCAAATATTTCTTTTGACACCTTGCTTAACTTTCTTGCTTTACATTTTTCTTTACCCACGTGAATTTTATGCACGATTGGTAATCTAATTTCTCACGAAAAACACATTAATTGTGAACATTTAGATTCGAAGCCCAGCATGATTCTCTAGAATGTAAAAAAAACATTTTTAAAATCCCAGGCAATAACTCAGTCTTTAAATCTAACTTTAACAAATATTTTTTTCGTTAAAATTGATGCAGAAAAGATAAAGTTATGAGGAATATAAAAAGAAGAGGTTATTCGAATGTGTGCATGGCGCATGTGTAAACAAGCATCATCACCTCTTAGGCATCTCAACTTAATATGGATACAATCTCTTAGGTACCACAATTCTGATAGAACCAAGACTCTGCAGATTTGTAACTGCAATATCTTTGGCCGTTATTTCCTTGTATACAACAAATTTCTCTTGACGATGAATATTCATGTATTAAATTGAAAGAATATTTAAAATCATACTCAAGACTAAAGAGCAAGCTGGTATTCATCTACTAAATTGCCTACAGCATTACGCTTCATCACATCAGATTGATCTAAGAATATCTTGATAAAATGAATGATATGAAATGATAGATATGAGCCAATCGAATCACAAATAATGTCTACCTTAGCCATGGTTATGAATTTACTGAAAGGCTTATTTTTCACGCCATTGCTCTTATCGGGAATACTCAGAGTAATGTAAAAGCTGTTTTTGCATCTCAAGACTTCAATCTTCAATCCCCTTTCAGGAATCGCATCCACTTCTGAAGTGATGCTTTTTCTGTACAGCTCATAAGAATATTTTTCAAAATACGCGTTCCGCAAAAACTCCAAAAATTTGTTTCGAAAGGAAATCTTCTTATACTCAAATATATGATTGCCAAGGTAATTATGACCAAAGTTTTGAGTACGCAGATAATCTGGATTAGTGTAAGTTGATTAATTATCTCACTTGGAAAGTGGAGAAATGATGAAGTATTGTTTTATTTGAAAGCAAGAATGGATGTCATGGGCTTACTTTCCACACTCTAGACAATCTATACTACTATGTTATGCTAGATTGCGAACCAAATAGGTCTTCGTATATTCGTATATCGCAGTAGAACGTATTAGCCAGAGTACTGATGTCTTGAGGATTATCCTTTTCAAACAGAATAATAAAAATCAGGGTCTTGCAGATATGTTCACACAAACCCATTTCTCAAAAGCATCCCAAACTTTTTATATGTTACCGTGTGTGGATTCCGAGCAGAACGCTATAATCTGGTGCAAGAATGATTTTTAGCTCCCCAAAAAATCCATCAAAACTCGCAAACTTTGCAGATCCAGACCTGAAGTTCAATAAGGCTAAAAGTTCCACTCAATGCAAAATCACGTACAACCTCATTGACGCATGACGAAGACATTCGCTAGGCATAGGAAAATAATACTAGACAAACTTCTTTTCCTCTGTTGTTTGCTGAGACTCAAGAAACTTCAAATTTTCTTTACTTTTTAAAACACTTCTACTATTTATATCTTTTCGCGATTTCAAACATTTCAACTACCAAGTAGAGTTAAACTACTTTCGTTAACAGTAACCCTACATAATAAAAATATTTGCCTGCAAATACTTTCGACATTGGAGTCCGTAAAGATGAACTATTTTTGATAGTTTCTTGTGAAAAAATTGCCAATCGATGTAGTCATCATCTATCGTTCTGAATGGAATTCTATCATTCCAACTAGGGCTAGCAATTTTCAGCAACATTGCTGATAGATTTAAACAAGTTTCGGTTCGAAAGTTATAGAATAGTCAAATTTAAAAACTAATATTACACTCTTCAAGCAAAGCATCATTTTTGTAAATTTAAAATGCTGTGCAGGGGCAGAAACAATCTGGATGCATTTTTGAAAAGCAGCTTATCATGCACTTCAAAATCCTAGACTTTTATCGATCTTAAATTATCAGTTGAATGAGCAACTTTCTGTCTGATTCAAACAAGATGAGCTCTGGTTTTATAAATAAGCTTGGGTCGACGATCAAGATCTTCCCAGTGAACAGCAGCGTGAAAATTTCGGTTTTAAACACTACAAATAATTTTTTTCATGTGACTAGCAAGAGACTAGATACTCGCATTGACTTCAACTTGGTAAGCGGAATATTCGCAGCCATTAGTATCTATAATCACAGTCGAATTCTGCTGTAAGAGTCCGACATGTCTCAGATCGTTGCTTTGATTCTGGAGACTCAAATTCGTAATGATCACCCTGCAACACTAATTTTATTTCAGTTTCCTAAATTAATTTCATTCGATGAAACCATGATATTTCAAGCTTATGTTTTACATATTCTGTAGACATGTAATATCGACGTGTACTTAAGTAATCTCTCCTAGGTTCCAGGAATACGACACGAGGAGCAAGTAGAAAGCGTAAATAGTAAGTCTATAAAGCTTCAGCAAATTAAAAAGCTAGATAATCTCGGCTAATATAATATCATGGGGGTAGTCAGCAAGAACAGGGGAGGTTATCATAACGGATTTATTTGTTGATAATCTCCAAATTAGCAGAGAGAGAAAATAAATGCACGTCATCATTAAAATCCATTTCTGACCGGAAACTTTCCAAAAGTTCGTCTTACGTAGATCATATCATTTGACCGAAAACATTAAACAAAGGTTTAAAAAAGACCGACTGCACAAACGCTTGATGAAGAAAAAGGGGCAATTTAGATCGAACCCATGCAATTAGTGCTCCAAACTTGCCTTTAAAAGTCATTGACGTCAACACAAAATAGTCACTCTCTTGGATCAGAGACAACTAAATTGCAGAAGTCACTGTATCAAATTATTCGTTTTTCACCTCTGTAAATCAAACCGACGGAAAATAAGAAGTGAGAAAACTCGACCGCACATCCAGATAGAATGGCTTGGGCTTTTGTAACCCCAGCAAGTCGAGGAATCGGCTTTCACCTAACTCGACATATTCTTCAGCATACGCAACTTCCTGTCGTAGCAACTGCGCGGAAAGATGTATCTTGTGTGAAAAAATCAATACTGTCTGGGCTTCCCTCAAGCGTGGATGAGGAACGTCTGAAAGTTCTTCCACTAGATGTTACTGGTAACAAAGCAAACGTCACGTAGTTCATTTTTTTTTTAAGAAAAACAAGTCATTCCTGTCTACACCTCTTTTTTTCATTTTTTTTTTCATATTAATGGCTTTCTGCTTTGATTCGTGAAAGAAGTGTCTCTAAATGAGGATGAATGTCCCTTGCCCTTCTCAATTGGTTAAAAGAAAAGCGAAACTAGAGAAAAATGAGAATTGAAGAATGCCCTCAAAAGTTTCAAAACGCTGATGACATAAGGAAGCTCCGCCTCTTCCAAGAGGAGGAGCTTAGTACTTTTGCAGACGAAAGCACCATTTCTCGAGCGGCTGAAGAAGCCAAATCATTGTTTCCAACAAGTTCTCTTCACTTAGCCTTTTGTATACCAGGCATCCTACACCCGGAAAAATCACCGTCCCAAATGAACCACGCGAACCTTATCGAGACATTCGCTGTCAATTCTATCGGACCTATGCTGGTGTTTAAGCATTTCTCACCTTTTCTTCCAGGAAAAAAAAAAGCTTCAATTCTTTCTCAGAGTGACTCATCAGTATTATCGGCTCAAGCCATTTGGCTCAATATGTCAGCCCGTGTAGGCTCAATTACAGACAACAATCTTGGTGGATGGTATTCTTATCGTGCATCTAAAGCTGCGGTTAATAGTTTCACGAAGAGTTTTGACTTATTCCTGCAAACTCGAAGTGGGGGAAATGCTATGGCTATTAGTTATCATCCGGGAACTGTTAAGACTGATCTAAGCAAAGAATTCTGGGCAAGTGTACCCAAAGAGAAACTTTTTAGTCCAGAGTTTGCTATTGCAAAGATGTGGGATGTTGTTAAGGGGCTTGATTTGAGTAGTCGAGGAAAATGTTTTGATTGGAAAGCTGATCAAATCTTACCCTGAAAAGAGGGCTATAGATCTTTTAAGCGACTATAAGTAGGAGTAGGTTTGACAAAATAGAGGGCAAAAAGTACGTACAATAAAAAAGGGATTTCAATGTGGCCCACGATCTCTTGAAATCTTGTTTTTTGTTAACTCGCGCTGGCTACACTTGATAGTAATAGCAATGATAGTATGGTGAAGCTATCTCAGACTTCTATACGTTACTCTTACGTCAAAAAATACCAAAGTTCGATAGTTTTATTCTTCAAGTTAAGATTTTAGCTACAACTTCTTTGTGACCATGATTTCCTGCACCAAAAACCCCAAAATAACTCCCAGTACAATCGGATTTTCTTTAATTTTACGAGAACCGTGTGGGATCGTACCATGTGTAGAGAAAATGGCTACATAGCTCTATGCCTATCACTCATTGTCTCTAAATATAGCGAGTGTTACTAGTTACTGTCTTATTTTGGGCAAAAATACATCAGTAATGAAAGCGTCATTATAAATCATAAAGATTTACCGCTCCAAGATTTCAATTTCTTTTTTTTCACGGTAATAGTGGGTCAGTCAGTCCGCTATCTAGTACTTGCTTTACTAGTTTGATTACTATTTTCTTGCCAATATTACTCTTCATTTTCTTTTAGAACTTTGGCGTTATACATATCAAAGCCACTAAAGCCACAGTAGTTCTTGTTCTTTCTAATTTCTACGGGACGAATACATACAATTTTTCAACAAAACTATAAAACGGATCAATACCGGAATGACCTGACGTTTTTTTTTGTTTCCTATTCTTTTTCAACAAAAAAACGAAATATTCCATTTTAACTATAAAAAGTAATGTGAGTGTTTTGACAAAATTTAAGTATGCCAATCGATCTATGGACCTTCATTTTTATCCGATCAGGCAATTTATGACCAGCCATAGCTTTGGACCCCAAATTTTTTTTACAGGCTCCTCCATACCCTGTTCAAAGCCTGATCAAATACTGGTCGCCAGTTAGCAGCAAGATCAAATTCCGTCTTTATTTTCGCACAAAAACGTAAACAATACACCAAATAGTCATTTTATAAGTTTTGTTGACTCGTTCCTATGTGACTCTTTGTGGAATGAGGATAATGAATCTTTTCTTGAATAGTATCACGGAAAATATGAGGATCTGCTTTGGTATAGCTTTAAGATGATCAGGGACAAAAATTCTGTTCACCTTACTATCGAACAAATCTGCCAAGGTGTTACATTCAAGACTGCATATATTTTCTTCTGATGAGGCCCTGAATGATTTAAATGGATACTCGAATAGAGATTGAAAGGACATGACTGACTACTTATCTACTTAGTCCAATTGCCTGGATCACGGGTCGTAAAACTACCTTGTAATTTGCTGAATTCAAAACTAGGTACAAGAAATATGACTTCAACCCTAGAGTCTCAAATACTTAGTTCTTCATTTGGATAATTTATTACACACCGTACAGCAAGCGCAAAGAGGGCTAACTGACTTACATGCAAACATCAGATTTACTTATCTTGAGCCGGAAAAAAAAAAAAGTGTATTTTACAGCGGTCAAGATCTTTACCATTACCGATCTGATTAGCCTGAATTCCCAAGTCAAATCTGCCTCACTCGCTGCCACCAAAGAAACTCGACTGGGAAAGATTACTTGATTAACCGGCTCATTCTTAATTCTCTATCAGAAAGAGAGATTTTTTTTTTTTGAACTAAATATCGAAGAGACGGCCAAATATACGAAGAAAAGGTCGGCAAGATAGCTTGCGCAACAAAAACAACGCCAAAAATCCCTTCTTTATAAAACTTTTGATAAGGAGCTCATGGGTGTTTATAGTTAGCTAAGGCATTTCTTTTTCTGATTTAGGCAGCCAACTTAGTTGTAGAAAATAGAGAAAAAGAAGGGGGGAAAGTTTCAAGACGTGGTGAACAGAGACAAAAAATCGATAATACTCTGCTCAGATATATATATATATATTTTTTTTCCTCATTTTTGGATCTCGAGATATGTTTTTTTTTTTTGTATAGGTCTATGATAAGGGCAGGTAGGTAGGTGTACGTGCATACAAACAATTATTTAAAGAAGTTGAGTAGAGAATGGAAAAAAAAAAAAAAAAAAAGGTAAGAAGGAATTTTATGATAGTTGTTATTTATTCGTCTATATAAACGATTACTATTTCAATTGATGTCTTTCTGTATGCAGTTCTCAAAAAATCAAAAATCAATTATTCAGCCGACATCATCTCTGGATAGGAAAAAAAATTGTAGTTTATCGGATTACTAACAGGCTATGAGCATTTGATTAAGCTTTTACCAGGGTGTGGAGGAGTCAATCCAGAGGTCTTGGGGGTCTGTAAAAGAGATTTGGGGGTGGTCAAAATTGTCTAATCGGATAAAAAGGAGGGTATGTAGATTATGATCACTTTCGCCTTTATACACAGAAACATATCAGATGATGAAAAAAGAATCAAGTTTTTTTATTTGGTCTTTGATTGTGATAAAATCTGAATTATTTAAAAGGCCATTTTCAATATAGAAAATTGTGTTTTAATACCCATCAATGTAAAGTATTTGTGTCCTACCATCCGTGTATATTGGACTCACTGTTGATACTCAAGATGAGACCGAGGAAATTATTTCCTGTTGCGCCGCAATTACCCTATTTTACAAAGCTTCCAGAGTTCTTTAACATCTCTTCAATGGTGAATTCTCATCTCGTAGCTTTTCCTAACATACTTTTTTAAAAAAAGAAAAAGGAGTACAAATCATAATTTTTTAAGGAGTCGAAAAAATGAAATGATGGTCAAATATAATCAACTAATAATAATTTGACTTGATATTACTAGGTCGTAGCTCTATAATTAAATTATAATTATCTCATTGACATCGACAAAGAATTTATCCTATTTTACAATTATAATTTGTTCTCGAATAATATTTTGTATATTTTTTAAATTTTAAGATGATTTGCTTTTTCTCGGGGATATGAGATCCAAGATGTGGGCCTTTGCTTTTTCGACGTTCGGTGGTAATCCGTTTATTTTGATAGTTGTAAGACCACTGCCTTGCCTGGGAATTTCTAGCGTTACATTAAAAGTTTGTTCAAGGTCTCTTTTTATCTGTCCATTGTGGCCAATGAGGGACCGGTGGTTTTCAATGGGAACTTCGATGGAATCTATAACCCTACTTTCTCGATCTTGCACAATAGTTTGCATCGCTGCAATTATCTTGTCAACAACCTCAAGATGTCCTTCAATCTTAATTATATTCTCTTCAGAATCGGATTTTGGGAACTGCACCGTACGTCTGAGTTCTCGACGATCATCTGAACCTCCAGCTTTGAGAATGATATCACGAAGAATTGAACCTGGAATAATAAGTTATAAATTCAATAAACAAGAGCTTGAAAAACAAACCTTGGGGTCCAATTAATGCTCTGTGATGTTCCTTGCTAATTTCCAAGGTCTTGATGACGGTATTATCAAAAAGAGTTTTCTTTTCTTCTATAAGTTTCTTAGCTAGCGCTACAGAAGATTTAGTTCCTTTAATCTGGACTTCAACTCTGGTAGAAGTGTCCTGTATATCTTTAACATTAGGAACTTCGATTTTTGCCGTAGATATTTGTCGTATCTCCTCGATTCCACTTCCTCGTTGCCCAATCAATGATGGAACTTGTCCTACTTGCACTGACACGGTTGCAGTGTGTGAATTATCCCTAAAGTATTGAAAAAGTGAGAGAATTTCCTCCCTTGTCTCATCTGCCCCTTTTTTTGGCCCTTTGATAATTACCTCATCAGGTTCTTGTGTATGTAATACTCGACGGTCTGCATCACTGACGTTGTCTCCATTAAGAATATCATCCTTTATTGGCTTCGCTGAGCGAGGAAAATGTATTTGAACTTTATATCGCGTTTGAAGCCTATTAATCTGATTACCCTGAGTACCAATAATTTCTCGGTGAAAGCATGGATCAATTTTGAGTACATAGGTTACTTCGTCAGCCCATTGTCTTCCTAAAGAATTTATATGAGACTTTGCAGCTTCAGATTTAGCTTTTGGTCCTTTTAGCTCAACTATGCCATCATTTATATTGATTTCCACATCAAACTTTTCCTTTAAATCTTTAATGTGACTTCCTGCTTTTCCTATTAACTGATTCGCAAATTTCTGAGGGAAGTTAAATTTCAATGTAAAGTCACGCTCCTTTTCGTCTTCAATCGCTTGGTCAACGAAAGCGCGAACTTTGATCGATAATGATGTAACTATTGGTTCAGGCCCTCGCAAAGTCAATCGAGTTCCAGCCGCAAAGACCCGTGCAGGTATTTCCCCAGCTGCGCGTTCTTTTTGTTCTTTCTGAATGTATCGTCGCAACTTTTCATGAAAACTTTTTCTGTTAATTAAAATAAGGAAAGATTAGGCTTGTTAACTTACATTCGGGGAACGTCGATAGAAGTTTCAGACAATTGTGCTTGCTTTTTTAATATGCCTAATATAAATTGCTCAGCATCTGTAAGACCCATCTCAAATAATTTGATTAATTCGTTATCAGGCTTTTCGCGAGGAATTTGGTACTCTGAATCAATCTCAGATTTACCCTCATAAACCAATAAAACATCTGTGATTTTGGAATGCTTTTCCGGTATTACCATGTGTACACCAAAGTCTCTCCTAACTCCGGGCTTTACTTCCCTCTTCAAATAGTCGTAAAAAAATGGGTCAATCGGAATTGTTACCATTCTTGAAGGAGGATGAGCTAGGATTATGCTGCCAATCTCACTGTGAGCCTTTGTTGCAATTTTACTGTTTTCACTTCGGTAAAATACCTCCCACGGGGAAGCACCATCAGAATCCAGAGGAGTTGCGATATGAATTTTGTAACGACTGCAAATTTTCTCTATTTCATTACGATCATGAAGATATGTTGTAATATTTCGAGCGTGCATTCGGGAACTTCCCGAAGCGTTTCGATAAAGTTTTGATATGTCTATTATAGATTGATTCATACTGCTGGCGAGATCTATTGCATATTCTATAGCAGTTTCAATGTCATCCCGACGTCCGACTAATGTAATGGAATCTTCGTTCGAATCATTTGGAAGTATGATACCACATCCTGTCTCAGCGAAAAAATAGTCTGGTGAGACTCCTTGCTTACCAATCACGAATTGATGTTGACTATTGTTTACGATGAATTGATGAATTGTTAATTCTTGACTTAGATTTTGAGCAATTTGTTCTATCTCTGTACGAGCAGCTTGGATATTTCCACGATCACCTACTAAAGTTATTAGATCTTCTCCGGTAGGAAGGGAAAATTTTGGAATTTGTCCAGGGTGGGGTTCTTGTGGCGGAGGGTGAGATGCCCAGATACTGTGAGAAGGAATTCGAATCTGTACGTTATAAGCCCGCTCTATAGCATTTACAGTTGAGTTTTCTTTTCCAGATATAAAGGGATAGAATTCGACAGGAATGTTCCGTAATTTAGTCTGAATATTTACACTTCGCTCACGAACTATCTTGTTGACTTCTATATCAGCCAATTGAATTGCGACTGAGTTACCTTCTATAGTAACATCTATCATTTCATCATCATCTTGGACTGGAACAGAATTCTCGTCCATCTTCTGTAGTTGGATTCTAGCTCCAGTTGATTCCTGGAGAGCTTTAATTGTTGAGCCTTGCTTTCCAATAATGTACGCTCTAATAGATCGAGGAATAGGTAATGTTATTGATTTCTATAGTCCTGTAAGTGGTTATACAAAATAAATATAAGGTAAAGTGTACTTTAGATCCTATTAGTGTTCCCAATTCTTTGATTGCCTGTTGTTTTACTGCTTCTTTTTGATTACTACTTTCACGAAACTGCAATACACCCCCTTCACCAATCATCATAGATAGGTTTGTCCTTAACTTGCGGTTTATGTCTTTTAATATTTCGGGAATTGGCTTTTTAAGGTGGTTGCGTGGTAATACGTCGTTACTCTGGAGAATTATCATAGGCGCTTGAATTCTGCCAGCTAAAGAGGGAGGAAGAGTTTTAGGTGCTGAATTAGACATAGACTTATTAGAAACACCATTTTGATTTGGAAAGATTGAGTTATCGTTTGAAGATTTGAGCTGGGAATGTCCATGTCCATTCAGATTTGGTTGGTTTGCCCTCCAAACGGGAGTAGATATAGTCTTAGTATTACAATCCCCGAGACCAGGGAAAAGCTCTTCGGAATGATTGTCTATCAATTGACTTGTATTTGCTGGAAATGAAATAACTTTTTGCATGCCAGCTACTTTAGTCTCTAATGACGGGAATGTATCGGAAGACCTGGGGACATCAATATCAATATTCCTCGAGCCCAGATTTAAATGTGGCGAGTTGTAGGGAGTATTGATCTCGTTATGGAGGTCTAGTATATTTGAATGCTGCGCCTTTTGATGCCTTAGCTTTAATATATCGGCATTAGATAATCCTGCAGTAGAACTATGAATCTCTGAAACAGGATTCATGATTTTGAAAAGTGTTAGATAGAAATAAAGGTTGAAAGTAAAGAAATATATAAAAGTAAAGCAAATTTAAACTTTTTTTATGGCACAGTGAAGACAAAAACTGATCTGCTTGATATATAGGAAAACCCCGATTGTCAGGATGACAAGTTTCTTAAGAATTTTGGGGGAACCCTTGCCGCGCCCCACTTTGCTTCAGTCCCTAGTTTGGAGCAAGGTATCTAATCGCGTTGGTGCGCATCTTTGTCTTCCACATTCACATCATTACGCACAAAAAGATCTCTAATATCTTGCCCAATTTCAACTAAACACTGACCCTCTCTAAAAAATCCGACTTAGAGATGGAAGCTAGTGAAGATTTAGATAGAGTTAATGGATATATTAGTAAGCACGAAACTCTTATCACAGATGGATTCCACGGTATCTGAATATTTTTGAACCAGAATCCTAAGAAAGATATTTTAAATTTCTAGTTTTCTTCTACGGGCACACTTTATCTACAAACTCAAGGTATTCGACCTTATTGAGTACACTGAACTATTATCGGACAATTCTTTAATGGTATCACCACTAAAGCGCGTGAAAAAAGTCTTGCTTACATTTTGGACTGTATTAAGCGGGGATGATCTGATCTAGAACAAAATTACTGCGTGTTTGATCATACAACGTGTACGATGAGGCTGATCCTGTAAAGGCAATCGATGCAATGATAGACAGCTCTCTCTTTAGCAACCAGAAGTTTCCTTGGCATTACTTCAGGCCCATTTTACCGCAGTCACCTGGAGCGCGTATCTGAAGAGGATCGTGCGTTTACTCAAACTACTGTGCAAAAAAGTCTCTTGTGTTCGCTGGTGACCTGTAGTTGATCTTTGAATGTTTTAAGACTGAAAGTTTGAAATTGGGTAAGGAAAAGAATTTTTGTGTGTGCAATGGTAAAATTTAGGGAGACTGTGAGGCCTGCTAGCTTTAGACGCTTATCTTAAGGAGAAACATAAGTGAAAAGGTGGAATTCATCTTGTAAATTAGAAGATGAGTGATTTGCATTATGCTTACTTGCTAGCAGTCTTCAGACTTTCTTGTGGAAACTCATAGTACAATGCCGTAGCAAGTACATAGCATACGTTTTATTTTTTTACTATCATTGACATGAGGTATTGAAAATAATAAACTGTATATTCAATTTAGCGATAATATTGTTATAGGGTGTGGAATCAAAGATGCTGAAATAATAGGAATTGGCTATATAATTTTCGCCCTAGCCCTTTGGCCCTTTAAACCCCTCCAGGGGCGGCCCGTGCGGACTGGTATCAACATCTAAAGTATACTATCCAATCAATCAACATCTGAATAGGACAACCTAAACGCCTAACTTCCAAACCCCATACAATCACTCTGTTGATACCTTTAACGCTTGCATTGCTATACACATAACATGAGGATAAATGTGAGATATGGATAAATGCGAATGATCGATTTTTTCTGCATTTTAGGGTCCTGGGTATAATATTATAACCACTTTTTGTGCATGACCGAGCTGAACGGGATCATTGCCTTAGGCATGCCCCACTCGTTCACGCCCGTTATTTACGGGAATCATTAAATTCTTACCCCCTTTCCTTATTTTCTTACGTCCCTGCCCTGCTCAATTGAATAACCATGCCCTGTTGGTACTAGGGTCCGTAGCAAGCTAGAGTCTGTAAACTCCAATCAGCACTAGAAAATTTATCACCAAAAGAAACCAGGGCTAAGGAATCCATAAAATTACTCCATCTAATTGGTCAAGCCACACCAGATTTTAGTTCTGACTAATTAATTCTGGGAATCATCAAATTCTCACGCCGTTTTCTTATTTTCTTACCCCTATCCCCTGTTCTCTCGACTGCTCTCTCCAATCAGCATTAGGAACACTTTGAACAAAAGTGACTAG
>PEDP01000178.1:0-34678 GCA_002918395.1 Erysiphe pulchra
TGACAACGTTGGAGACCCAAAAACAGGTAGCTACACAGGCTCCAGAGGGAAAGGAAGACTTGTAGTACCATCGAGTATTAATATAAAATAAAACAAACAAAAAAAAAAAAATACACAACATAATTCTAGGAGGAAGGAGAGGGATGATGTTATGGGCAATGAGAGTAGTGGGGCACCGAACATATTCGGTAGTCTAAGGAGCTACTGTCGATCCCCCTGACAGGGTACGACGCGTCAAACTCTAATATCTTGTACATAAATAACTTTGTAGACTTAGGATAGATGTTTCTCTCCTATAGAGAATTAACATAGACTTCGTATACTTAGTTCGACCTTCAAGGTCACTACCAAATCCGTGACACTCACTATTGTTAACATATAGTCTAACTATCTGTTAGGTCTCATGCGTATAGTGATTCGTATGTTTTAACGAACAAAACAACCACGTTGAACAACACAATCCCTTCGTTAACTTGACAGAATGTTGTTCCAGAAAGTTCAAAGACATTAAACTTTTTCCGACTCGTTGGGTGAGAGCCCCTGATATTCGACAGGGGGCTTATTATCCACTCGATGCTGTGGTAGTTAGTTGTATACGCCCCCTCAGGGACAGTTCTATAAAAATGACAAACAAAAGATCCCATAGAACTTTTTGAGCCCCGCCTCTTCCAGTTTTTTATCTTGACTAAGTGTTCTTCTTATCCTTGATATCCATCATGCAAAGTTAAACAACAACCATACCGCGTTTCTGAGGCCTAGCTCTTTCGTAAATTCATCAACAGATCAGAGGTTAGGATCTATTTAATCTAGATTATACCAGCATACTTCAATTTAGTCTCTAGTCTTGGAGAATTTGACTCTATCAAGCGAATTGTTTGCCGATTGTCATGTGTGAGATCTAGATTTGTAATTTCGAATAATCTTATCCACCATAAGGATCCTTCTGATAGTATCGATACAGCCAGTTATTCTGACTCTGTAATTCTAGTTATTCCCTATTACTTCAATCGGATTTTCTGTTTTCCCAGAAATTAATATGTGCCCCTCTATTTTCTCTGAGCCTATTGTAAATTTACACTTATTTTCATCATTCCAGGCATGGAAATCTAATCCCCTGACGAGTACCCAATGAAATTTTCAAGTGATATAAACCTGAGTCTACCATAAATGATAACATAGATTCTTAAGATTCTACCGAATGCAATGTAATAAAGGATCCAAGCGTGATACTGGGATCCGACTTACTAATTTTGTCAGTATCTCTTGAATTTTTTGACATTGTGCTTCAGACAGAATCAGTGTTTTGCTGTGACTAAATTTGACTTCAGTTATTTAAAAATCTTTTGTTTAAATGGAAGAGACAATGTTTCTTTAATTTTATCAAATGTTTCTTTCTTATTAGTCCAACCTTCCAAGTGCCCGCCGATTCCTAAAATTGATGAAAACAGGCATCAAAATTGTGCTCTACTTCACATAGTCTTATGTGCTACTAAGTTAGATTCTGCTTTTTTATGACCAGCAGAGAACACATTTGAGGAATTGCTGCCCCTCGGTGCTTTAGCTTAAAATCTCTATTAGCTTCAGTTTATCTCTAAACTATTTTATTAGTGTATATAAGTCTGGTGTAGCTGATCGGGCATTAATATTTTCCTCTATGATTATTAGTTTTAAAGTCAGCCGTGCCAGGTCTATTGATCGAATTATGTGCAAGAAATCTGTTTGTGCCTGTGGAGAAAAAGTATGAGGCAATTTAGTGTCAGCGTATATTAAATCCGATTAATCTAACCAAGCGTAGGTTCCATTGTCAAAAGGCCTTAACTTGAGTCCATTCCACTTCATAATTATCTTCTTCCTTCAAGCTTGATCCGAAGGCTGATGCCGCTGATTTAAACGCAAAAGAATATCCATGACCGTTTTTTTTCCCCTTAGCTGAGGAAGAAGCTTACCTGAAATAGATTCAAGTACTTTTCCTTAAATTAAGTTGAATTCTCTCCCAACAACATTAAATTCGGATTTTTTCTTTCTCCATTCTAACATTATCATGATTTGTGTGACTGTATTAAGATACTTAAATCCGGTGTAAACATAAACCGCGTCGCGTGCATTGACTAAGTCAGTGCTGCTGTCAGAAGATTATGCACGTGAATGCAATAATAGTTAAAATAAGAAGTAATATATTGATCCAAGTAAACAATCATAATATCTATTCGTAAAACGAAGACGAATAGCCAAAATATACCAATGTTAAGAAAACGCTAGAGATAAATATATTAAGAACAAAATCCTGGAAGGGTATGAGTGAGAAATTGAAGTCGAATCAACGATGCCGAGACTCATACGCAGGAGGCCACTCTTAGCGCGCATCAAAGATTACCTACATCCAGCAGACTGGCTTCTCTGGCTCTCAGAGGAGCTAGAAACTAGAGATTGGGACTCCACGGAATATGGCAATTCTGTCGCGGCTCTGCTTCATTTCTTGACTCTAATCTCTCAAGCCAACGTTTCCAGGTCTACAGAATCTCGAGAAGATGTGTTCAACGATAATAAGTCCAGCTCTGGATGGATCAGTTCTTTTGTTAGTCCTATCTTTTATATTTTTTTTTGCCCATCTTAAAATTGGGCTTAGATCTGACAAAAAAATAGGCCTTATTTATGGTTTTTCTTGTAAGCGCCTTTTCTCTACTAAATGCTCTTTATACTTTTTATCGCAAGAGAAGCTACCGATTGTTCGAAAATTCTATCGATGTCCAACCCCGAACTCCATCGGCACATCGAGTTAGGGTTGACTCGTCTCCTTTATCGTCCTCACCATTACGAATATTGGGTAGTCTTTTTGGGAGCATAAGTCCCGAGCCTATGGGCCATCCGAATCCAACTTGTCATGTCTGGGAGATTGCCGCATGGGATCCATTACCTATATGTGTGAGGCTATTTTGTTTATTTAGTCCAGGTCATATTTTAGTATATTGGCTCTTTCTGCCAACAAAATCATTAGATCCAAGACCCAGTGTGACAGTCTTTAAAACGATACTATTACAGATCCTTATGACAGTGCAGCTATTGCTACTACAATCTAGGTTTTCTCAACAGATTAAGGATTCATCAATCATACATGAGGAAGTGATGAACGAGTATGATATAAAATTTGTTCATAACAAGTTACATCCACTCATGCGTGACGTTGGGACTCAATATATAAGTTCTGATATAGGAATTTCAGCTGAAAGACAAGAAAGTGTTACAGTATACACTCCAACTGTGATACTAAAGCGAGAATTTCGAACAAATCCCAATCCTAACTATTCCAGATATTTCGATCCTGATAACTTGTCTACATCAATTCAGAGTCAAAATATGTTAAATTTAAATCCAACCCCATCCACACCTGCCTTATATAAACCCAATTTATTTTCAGAGTCATTATCTCAAACTTCGTTGAGACGGCCCCAATCTCGGTGGAGCATGGCCAATATCGCCTCAACTCCCACAGCCTCGAAGAACTTTGTTGATGGAGGGGGCTCATTAGGAGTCTATAGTCATGCCAATTCTCCAATAAGAAAAACAGCGAGCTTACAAGATATTAAACAGGAAGAACGTGAACTACCTAAGAACTCATTTACTATGGCTAGCCGAGAATTTCGGGATCAAAATGATCGGCGCTTCAGTAACTCGAGGAAATTCTACGATCAAAGTAACGTGAGCAGCGTTTTTGGTGGTAGTAATTATAATCAACTCGGTGGAAATGAAGATCGGTGGGCATCAGCTACAGGGAGCAGTGCTCCTTCCTCGGCATTAAGGCCTAACCTAAGGTCTTCACAAGATAGGGTTCTAAAGAGAGGTCCCTCTAGATTTTAAAGATGATAATTAAAGAGAAAAAAAAATAGGACAAAAATTTCAAAAAAAATTTACAAGTTTTTCAAAACGAGTTTAGACTTAAGATCTAGAAAAACCTTCTTTTTTTCCAAATCAAATCAAGCCAAATCAAATCAAATCATAACATTGTATCCGTAGTAATCATGAATAATAGAGGTTTTTTGTTTACGTGGGTACGTGGGTCAAATTGGCTAGTTCTTCGTGAACTAATTATCCTATTCTTTCTTTCGGCCCTCTAGTATTTTCATCACCAACACATAAGGTTATTTACTGTCTCTCTAGAACGGGCTTCCTAAAATGCTACCTACCATAATCCAAATTACTTTAACGCTTTTACCTCTCCTAAAAAATGACATTAAAAAGTAGAAGTTAGGATGAGTCAGGCTGCTGGTGGGTGATAAACTGAATTTTTTTTTTTAAAACTATTAATGTACATTATAAAAATGTTAACTTTTTTTTTTTTCTTTACGAAAATTAAATATATATGTGTAAATAATATGTACATAGTGATTATGGGTAATAATCGCAATTATCATTATTTTTTTGTCCTAGAAAGGAAGAGAGAAAGAGAAAATACACTACCTTATTTTCTTAAACGCCATATTCACATTTTTAATATTTCCCTACTCCCCCCCCTTAAAACTGAAACCAAAAATTAAAAAAATTAAGAAGATCGACTTCTTCTTTCTGCTTCATATAAAGCACGTTTCGCATCCATCATTTTATCCTCAATTAAGCTGACATCTCCTTTTCGCAAATCTGCCTGATTTATAGCCGAGATGAGAAGATCCAATTTCCCAAGAATAATATCTCGACAAAACTTATTATGATTTGGGAGAAGGGGAACGGAAGGATTTTGTATAATTTTTGGAGTTTTTTTTGAATCAGAGGAAATCTCTTGGTTTTTTTGATTGGTAGACTTATTATTGGTAGAAGAAGTAGTGAGAGTTGTGGTGGTGGAATTAGTAGTTATAATTTGAATTTCTTCATTGTTTGTTTGATGAAATTTTGTGTCATTATTCTCAGTAGGATTAATGGAAGAGTTCGATAATATGACTTCATCAGTACATGATTCTATGACAGTAGTAGCAGTAGCAGTAGGGTCCAACTCAGATTCATCATCTTTAACCAAATCCAGTCGTTCCAATTGTTTTTGTTGTAACTTAGTCAATGATGTACTTAATATCTGTGTATTTCTATCGTTCATGTTTTTTAGAGAATTCTTCATCATGGAAGACCGCTTTTTTGTACATTTTTCCAAAGTTGAGGCTTTCATCAAACTTGATGAAACGTTGCGAGTTACAATAGGTGATCTAATTGGTTGAATTATCTGTGTTTGTGTTGAATTTCCATAAATACTTGTAGATCCATCATTTTTAGAATACCTTGTATCAACAAGAAAGTCACAAGAATTTCGATTCTTACTTCTACAATCAATAGTCTTGAAATTATGGTCTGGGCAAGTTTTTGTGTACCTTGTGTTTACCCCTTCATCTTCAGACACACCATTATTGAGAGAAGAACCAGCTTGAATATCAAGTTTATCATGGGTACTATTATCTTCATCAGGGTCTTGATAAATTCTGCGTCTCTTGAATTTTGACGATTTCTTTTGCTTTTGTTCAACGTGATTTTCTAAGTGGCGTGCTGATTTATTGTCTGCGGAAAGTTTTCTTTTTCTTGTCGATGATCTAGAGCTTCGCTCCAACCCTAGTATCTCGTTACTTTGGAGACGAACGGGCGTAAGTTTTTTTGAGCTTCCTTTTTTGAGTTTATTATCTTCCATTTCGATTATTTGTTTTGTTGGAGGTTGAATTTCATCTAAAGATTCTGTCCGTGTAGTATACTTCTTTGAATTTTTAGGCGTTTTGCGAGAGTCATTAGTAGATAAGGGCTTGGCTTGTAAAATCTCTTGGTTGGGATCGATGCCGAGGATATTAGACATCAGACTAGTTTTAGATTTTTCATCAATACTGACATCTTTTTGTTTATCTGATGATAATGGGCTTTCAATAAGTATCTCGGATGACTGTAAAACGCCCAAATCATTGGTAAACTGGAATACCGGCGACAAACTCCCTGTTCTACCTGAAATAGTATCACGTTTTGAATTTAAGCGAGTACAGCTAGATGGTAGCGATATAGGACTGGAGCAGACTCCTCGCAAGCGATTTATCTTTAGAGGGCTGATTTCATCAGAGGAAATATCATCCATAGAACCCGATTTTTGAGAATTAAACAATTTTTTTTTCTTTTTCTTTTTCCGTTGAGCTTTCTGTATCTAGATTGATGTGAAGAATCTTTTCATCTTGAGGCTTTTCAGATTTTGAATAGTTCTTTTTCGGTAATACTTCTTTACTCCCAGCAGATGAAGAATAACTATTTTTGCGTCAGTAAATATTAAAAACAATAGTTTATTTACAGATCATTAAGCCATCAAAGCCAGTAACTTGAAGAAAGTGAATTCATACTTATAGACTCTACCTTCGTAAACTACAGGTGTGATAGTATCCTGTGTTTCTGCGAGCTCCATACTATCATTCTCTTTACTTGATGAAATTTGAGCAGCATTAATTTCTAGATTGGAAGTGAGTTCTTTAGCTAGAGAGCCTGTGTTAATTTGGGGTTTACAATGATCATAGGAAGGCTTTGGAGGATATGATTTACTCTGTTTTCTTACCCAGGGCCCAATTTTTGACGAGGTAGGTTGGGCAGAATCAAGGTTTTCAAAATTTAACGATACCCTTAAGCTATCGTCACTACAAGGTTCTAAAGATGGTGGTGATGCTATTGATGATGATAAATCATACGTAATTGCTTGACAAGTATTATGAAATAATAAGTTATGGCTATTTTCCTCTGCAAGAGCACAACTTGTTGAAAATATGCTATTTGAGATAGAATCCTCTTTGCTAGCTTCGATAGGGATAAGCTGTTGCCTTGAAGTACTGTCAGATTTAGTTTGGACTTCTGAAATACTTTGGTTCATCAATAGCATCTTTTCACCAGACTCATCAATATGGTTTATCTTGAGTCTTTTATTTAAGTATTCGTTAGGACTTTCATCAATTACTTTTTGTCTCCGTCTTTTTGTCGATGTTTGGGAATCAAAAATATGACTTATTGGAGGAATTTCAGATTCGGATTGAATTGAAGAATCACTATAGTCACTTCTAGGTAAGTCTAGATTTTTTACGTTCATGTTCAATCGACCTTTCCTCTCGTTATGTGAGATTTTACTTAAATTTTTTACCTTAATGACTACTTGAGGAGTTGAACCTCGAGTATTTTTAGGACTTGAGGGCAATCGTTGATCTTCAAGGTTATGTCTAGAAGATTTTGCGACATCCAAATCATTATTACAGATCTGATTATCTTTGTTTTTGTATTCTTGTATATTATCTTGATTACTTGAAGGGTATGATATCTCCGGAAGAGAATTGAGGATGGAGCCAGGAAATGTTGATCGAAAGCTAAGAACCATATTTTTGAGGCGTTTGAAATGTTCTAGGCGCTCATGTAGATCAATTAATCTGACTTCCCATATCTCTACCGTCATTTCTACTATCTGCTGATTCTTGCTTTCAAGCCCAAAACAAATTATTGTCTCTATATCTTGCAGCTTTTCATTCGTTAGAAGTGTCTCTATTTTCTGGATTACTGATGAGTTGATAGTGGACCAGAGTGACATAATCTAGAAAAGGTCAGCGCCACACTGGAAAAATATATGGTTATTTTTATTACTTTTTGTGAATGTAATTCACTATTGAGTTTAGATTTATCGTCAATAATCCAGGAAGCAACTCCATCTTTTAGGTAAATCAGAACACTAAGTATAAGTTCGCCAGGACATCGACTTAAAAGTGCATTCGTTGAATCGATTATATTGTAATTTTCGTGCTTTGAATTATAGGCAGTAATAAGTGACGCATTCAGGTACTTATAAACATGTAGATAAGGATCTGGAGAAGTAATTTTACAAATATGGTTTTCCATGTGATCATTATTCTTTCCTTTCGTTCCTAATTCCTGAAAGCTTTTTACATATTCCACATTGGAAATCAATAGTTCCAAATAAGGTAATTCGTTGGGTATTTGAAGTAGAAATTCAGAAAGCGGCTCAATAATCAACAATACACTATCAGGATATCCAGCTAATTCTGAAATAGATTCGAAAAGTAATTTCCATCCTGAGAGAGGCTGACTGGGCGATATTTTGATCCCAATTTTGAGTAAGTCAATAATCTTTGAAAAGTCCTCGCTATCTATCTTTTGGGTCTTAGAATTCGGCATATTCATAATTAAGATGAGTTGTTTAGAAAGAGCTTGCCACAAAATGTGTTGCTGAATCAAAACTTTGCCTTCTGGAAGAGTTTGACAAAACTCCATAATTAGTCCTAGCACTGATGATAGAGTTCTCCGTGCCTCGAAAATCAATTTTAGAATACTATCAACCATTTCTCCAAATTTTAAATCATTTTCTAGTCCTGGACATGGCTTAGTAAATATATGAAGGAGATAAGAAATAGGGCTTTTGCAAAGAATTTTTGTTTTTGCTGAATACTGATATGTGGCAGTGACAGGAGTAAAGGCACCTTGACAAAAGCTTAAATTTTTTTCCGAAAAAGAAAGTGCTCCAAGTCCAGATATTGTGATACAGATGATTGTCTGAAGGCTTTGGAGAAATTCATTAGAGTCTTGAGATCTATCAAGGTATGGGAGAGATTTTGTATCAGTTATTCCAGAGTCCCATCGTTGACTAAGAAATTTAAGGAGATTCGAAATGCAATTAATTGTTTCCGAAGAAACTTTGACTTCCATTATAGCAGGTGAAGCGATAGAATTGATGTAGTTTTTCCAGACCTTGGTGGCCATAGAATTAAAATCGCTAAAATCCCAAAATAATTTTTTGAATATTTTCAGTAAAGCCAAAAATGCCCGAGATGTATTTTTTCGAAGCCACTTTGAGTCTAGTGCAGGAAGTTCATCTGCCGAAATTTCATTTGGCCCAAAATTTTCGACAGCCTTTTTCTCAGTCCATTTTCGAGGAGTATTTATGTCAAAAATATTCATGAGGATTTTAACTGCGACCTCTACAGTCTCCCTATCGGCGATACGATTAGATTCGCCAGAACCTAGACTTTGAGAAATTAGCACCATCACGAACTCATCCCAGTATAGGTCGAGCTGTAAAGAAGAACATCCAGGCCTAAATGCATAATAGAGTAGATTGTAAATGCTTCCGGTTATATGGCTAGATTTTTGGTGCAAAAGAGACTGAATACATGGTCTAATAAGCATTTCACGCATGGGTTTCGGCGTTTTTTCATTCAACTGAACAACATATATAAAGCGATTCCATGCATATTGGGCTTGTTTTTGCACTTTTATATCTTTTTGGTTGAAGCATAGAGTAAGAGCTGCAAGAAAGGACTTCATATATGGGGATTGTGCAAAAACTTGGGGTCTATGACGCTGGATAAGAATTAATATACTCCAAATCTGTGGTACAAAAATTGCTTGCTCTATCTGTCTAGCTTTTTTCATCAAAATTCGCGAGTAGATTGTCCCAAAGAGCTCGTCTTCTTTTAGCTTTGACTTGAACAGCATACTCAGGGCCCCACCCACAGAAGGATTAGCTCCTAATTCAACTGCAGCTTGAAATCCAAATTTAATTGCGGATAATTGGACATCTTTAAAGCTGCTATTCATATCACACAAAAGATCACTAATCCACGCCGTATGAACTGCCATGAGAGATTTTGAGGTTTTAAGTAGATTTTGATATATTTCCAAACGTCCTAGAAGAAATCTCTTTCTTTTTTTGTTATCACTCATGGAGTTTAATTTCATCACCAAGTTCCCAAGTCTTTCCGGCGTTATCACCTTAGGAGAGAAATCCTGATGTGCCATCATAAACATGACTTTATCTATTATATCTTTTGATGCCAATGGATCTTCTAGGACTTTGATCGCGTATTCGACTAAAAGGATGCGAAATTTAGTTGGAAAGCTATCAGCAATAAAAGGTTTGTATTGAAGACTATTGACGAGAGTTAATGCTTGGGAAATGAGAGTTAAGTTTGACTTTGCATTTCCATGAACTGCTGATAAGTCTCGCTCGATGTACTGACAAAGCTCAGACATATTGTTTACTAGAAATTGGGAGTCTGGTGTTTTATCAAAAGCACGAATCATGTTGGAAAGATTAACATATGCATCGCTTCTTGAATACATATCACTCCCAGCTAGTGCTTTGAAGTGCGATTGTAGCATATTTCTCACCGATAACTGGGTGTACCCATAGCTTGTTTTCAGGATTCCTTTTAGTGGTAGCAATTTTGCAGATGATATGATCGGTCGTACGGTAGTCCTAGACTGATTCTGCCCTGCATTGCAAGTTGATGAAGTAGGGTGATCGTTGTACTGAACTGTATCCAAAAAACCCACTTTTTTATCGCTTGTGCTTGACTGTAATTTAGATGCGCAGTTATCATTGAGGCCTCGATGGCTTGCTTGACCATATTCGCTAGATTGAAAGTTTGTAACAGAGAGCATTAATAATGTAGGATTAGAGAGTTTTAAGTATTTCTAAGTCTTCGGCTTTTTAGCAGTTAGAGAATGCATTTTAACATTTGATGCAGTAATCTCTATACTGAATCTGACGCGAATAATCCAAAGCTTTTTAACACGCACTTTCGTAAGAATAATCGTACGCGTAATGTAAGGACGCACGTGTTGATATTTGACTTTCTTTTAGACCGCGCGTTAATCTGTCGAGAATTGTTAGCTCGGATAGATGATATTTGGAACAATATTATGATACGAAAAAATGAAGTAAAGTAACTTGATTAGCTGGTAAGTAAGATACTTCGGAATTTCACATATCGCGTGCCACATACCTGGTCCAGCACAAACAATTAGTTTTGAACACTGTAACTTTTTGAAATGAGATAGCGATTCTAGAAGAAAAATACATATAATTTCCCAGTTAAAGTGAGTTTCATTCCATCAAATTAATTAATAGTGCTCAAAGATGCTTGGATTTTTTCATTGACTAGAGGTATGGAACATTTGATGGTAACCTTAGCAACTTGGGACATTGGACTAGAATCTTACACGTCCCTCCTGTTAATGCATTGTTGGCATGGAGATGCCATTTAGAGAAATCACGGATGTAAATAAAAATTAAAAAGATAACAGCATTACAGTTTCTTCTACATCTATTCCACAAACTTAATTTACCTGATCAATAAAATTGAAATTTATAACTACAAATTTAATTTTTTGAGCATAATCACGTTATCACACCCAGAAGTTGACATCGCAGATCTTTTTAAGTCGTGCCATCTTCAAATACCAAGCAACATTGCATTAATTTATTAAATTCAAATTTATGAGGGTATACATTATATGTGGTAAATATGAACAAAAAATCAAGGACGAGAAGCAAGATCGCATGCAGAAGATATGCACCAAAACTCCAAAGTATGCGGTCGGTTGAAGTTAGGGAAGTCAAAAGAGTAATGATGGAGCAAGGCTGCTGTGATCTCGTATACAGTATGAGGGGATTTTGGGGACCACCATACGACATGGCTATTTCCTCGCAACTAGGCGTTTTTGCGTTTTTTTTATCTTACCGTATAATTGCATGATTTTTAATAAAGTCTTTTAGTTGATTTTGTTTGTACTGATTATCAAATATCGTCTTACTTTTGAGCCATATAGTTTTACCCCGATCATTTGTACTGTCAATTTTTGGAGAATAAGAAGCTTTTTTCACTAAAAGACACGGTGTACATAGCCGCTGAAAAAGAACATTTCTTAACACAATAATCTTTTTTAGAGTCTGCTAGAGGATGTTGCGCAAGAAGTGGTATACGTCATTTTTTTTGCTTTGATCAAACCTTTATCAAAACCTGGATCCGTTAAATTTCTTAGTCGAATGCGTTAAAATCATTTTGGAAAATAACTAATTAACATCCTTCTATTACAAGGCTTGATGTCATTTTATGTGAATGGTTGAAAAATCACATCCCAAAGAGGCAACTGTACTGTTAACCTTTATAAGCTGATATTGTAATCACTACTCGGCATTGAGGCTGTACAATAGTTTTGGTTCTAGCAAAGACAGTAATATGTTCAATTTTGTCTTGATCTTCAGTGCTAATGTCATCTGAAATACCATCACATTTTGGCAGTGTAAGACTTTGCATCGATATCTATAAACCAGATTTCAGCTACTAAAATTTCAATTCCAATGAATAAATTAGCCGTAAGATTATCCACGATATGTATTTCACCATAAAAATGGATAACAACATTATTTTTCCTATGAATATAAAAATCAATCTCAGTGGATTCGGATACATCGTACAGGTTATTTCCTAGTCCTCTGATCTTTAATTGAGTTTTTGTTCGCTAGATTTTTGCGGTTGGACATAGAAAATAAAGCCGTTTAAGATCAATTAAGGATATTGCACATTCAGTGTCCAAGGAAACAGGTATTTTTTCATTTTGTGGACTTTAAAGACTAATCTAGCAGTATGCAAATCGCCTTCCTTAAAACGCATTACCTGGCTGTGCAGATGACCTTGGCGTAGTTGATATGATAACCGTGAAAGTTTGTTTAAGTATTTGGTCCTCGTAACTAGGAACTTCAGATTATAATTTTTGAGAAGTAAAAGCTATACTTGGCTTGTGTGATTATAGTATATCAGATTTCAAAATATTAGATGTTCATTTGATTACTATTGTAATAATGATTTTATTTCAAATGAGCGTGAAGTTTATATCCGGATGTGGAGTTAACTATAGAATCTGCATTTGGGATTTTTGACTCTATTTTCGTTAAGGTTTGAATTTTATGATTGTGGCGAATTGGGCGATTTTTGCAATAAACATAGACTATTTTTAATTTTATGGTATTATTGAATTATCTAAGTTTGATCACATTTTGAGTTCGGTGGGCATTATTAGAAATGATAGCATCCACGGAAAAGTTTTTGATAATAGTAAAGTCGTTAATGAATTTTAATTATAGAGAGACTTCTTTGTCAGTCAAGTCTTCTTCTATACACTCAAAATCTACATCATCTTATAGGCCCAATTCTGAAACACTCGATTCACCTGGAAATTCTTCGTCGCTGCCTAATGTATCAGCCTCTACCGCAAAGGCGTTGGCTGAATGTTGATAAGCTTTTTTAGTGAGTTTTTTCCTGCCCTTATTTACTTAAATTCTTTTAAACTCTTCTAGCTGATGTTCGGCTCTCTTTTCATATCTATCCTCGAGTATAGGTTTATTACGTTCGAGCTGTTCACTTATAGAAAATTTTTCCTGATTTGCTTAATTTGAATACCCTATTTGGGCAGAGTTTTAAAGATTTTGGTCCGTTAGCAAATGAGAAGTAGTGTTATTAGGTCGTTGAGCTTTTGAGACTACCCGCTGTGGTAACCAAATTTCAAGCTATGTTGCTTTAATTGCAGTTAAGCTTTGTGTAAATGTCATCAGTGTGGTCGATTCTGAGGGTGGATTAATGGCTAGTGGGCATGCTGAAGTTGGGATTATACAGTGGTAGCTGTGCCTGAAGCTACTTCGTACAACACAACTTTTTGCGCAAAAGCCTCCGGGTCCCGGCGAGCATGAACCTCCTTAATCCTGTATTTCAGGGCATGGAGTGCTCAAATTACCTCCCCAGGTGGTATTCAGAACTGCACTTCCAGTTCACTATACCAAATTTCATATCTAGCTTTAGAACTGGCTCGTGTAGTGTCGCTGATTTCATCTGTGTATCATAATTTGGCTTTCCTTTTCAAACAATCATCTAATCTTTGTGCTAAATTAGCTGAAAATAGGAGCTATTTTCACTTCTAATAGCTTTAGCTTTCACTTGTGCCGTAAAGCTTAAGGCATTATAGTTCACTGTGCTACCATTCACCGATTCTACTAGTTCCTCCGCATTAATATCAGGTTCAAAATACCTAATGTCCTGAGCTCATATTTGATTTTGATTTCTTCATAGATTCACAATTTGTATACTTGAGATAACAAATTGGTTCATTTGTTCTGTTGTCATTGAAATAGCTCCATTTGATTGCTGGGAAGATTCTAGCTGGTAAATGCTTTCTTATATAGCTCTTCCTAATTCAAAGCTATCCGGTAGTGGAGAAGGTTGATTGGTATTTTTAGGAACGAGAAGTTGTTGACAAGAAGGCAACAGAGTTAGCTCGATCGTAGTTTTGAGCCATGCGGATGGGATATGTAACATGAGGCTCTAAAATATTCCCACAACTGCACGTAGCTCAACACAAATTCCATCTTCTTTAGAATCTGTTTTTGACTATGTTCTTCCACGTTCACTCAAGAGCAAAGTTCTGCGCTGGCTAAAAACGGCTGATACTATTAGATTTTTCCTCATTTAATTTATATAATTGCCGTTATATAATACTGGCTTCATCAGGTATCATGAAGGTAACATTAACATTCAATGATTTCTTATTGTAGATGATTATTAAAAAATTTCAGCGTTCTATTAATACTTCGTCAAAATTACTGATATCACTATTCCAAGCCGTATTTTTTGAACCCTTCTTATTACATGTAAACTTAATCTCCCACCTTTCAATCTCAGTTTGCACTTCCTGAGTAAATTCAATATTGTTTCGGCAATATTTTACTATCCTTGCATTAACTTCCTTATTTGGTTTCCACCAACTGGGTCGTACCGGTTAGGACTCAGATAATTGCGTTATGCAATGTTATGATGTGGTAAAACAGGAAAATTCTCTATCAAAACAATCTGAAGCTTCAAAGATATCCTATATAAAAATCCCTAATCAAAATTATCACGCCGAAAATATGCTGCAGAAACATCAAATGTTGCAACTGAAGGAGTGTCTGACGAGAGAAAAGCATTCAAAAAAAACGGGAAAAAGAAGATTTTGGAGCAGGTGAGGTCTGAAAATGGTAATGCTACTCTCCAGATGAGTTCTAGCAGAGGAGGAGCGGCAGTAGATGGAGAGACTAGTTAGGAAGGATGCAGTATGTAGAAGAGGCATCTGGAGGAGTTTGAGGAGCAACGAAAGTGTTAGGAGCATGCTGTCGCTGCTGAAGCTCGAAGGGTTGCTGCAGCGGAAAAGAAGACAACTGCAGAAGCTGCCAAGCAGGCCATAAAGGCTCAAAAAGAGCTTAATCTTGCTGCCAAAGCAGCCGGAAATGCCACTTAGACCCAGCGAGAGCCTAAACCGGCTGCTCCCAGGCAGAAGTTCAAGCCAGTGAGACCTACTTCTCCAGAACCTGAAATCCAGGCAAAATCACGAACAGGTCGAAATATCAAGCAATTTGCATGTAAACGTGGTTTCAAATAGTTTTCTTCTATTTGATTAGAGTAGATATCATTCATTAGATTCGCTTATATAGCATCAATAAATACAATATTCATAGAGATATCGCACGGTTCATTACTGTATAATATATGTCTGAAATAAGTCTCCAGGTAGGTGCTTGTTGGGAGCTCCCTAGTTTATGAACTATCAGCCAATAATAATGGGTTATTTAGCTGAGGGTGTATACACAGGGGGCAGCGCTCAAAATTTATTGTGGTTATGTTAACAACATCAACATTTGCACTTAATGCTACATCGAGATTTTGGTTGGAATAGGAGGAATTTGAATCACATTTAGCTTATCAATCGATATCAATTTGAACCGCCAATGTGCTATATTTTTCATGATGGATTTGTCGTAAATCTCACAATCTTTCTTTAATTATCGTATGACATCATCCTAGCAGTACAATATTTCGTCAAGGTTGTCCAGTACTACATCTCCCAGCACATAACTTGCCGCGTCTGATCATACAGAATTATGCTTCCTGGAAATATCTTCCTTCTATCGCCATCTAAATTTACAAGAATTCGATTCCTAAGAATAAATCTACACAGACTTTACCATCAAACCGACTGTAGAATGGAGAAGAACAACTTTAAACTTAAAGATTCCAGCTTGCTAAAGACAAATGTAGCTTTTGTAAATGGTGAATGGGTATCGTCTAAGTCTGGAAAGACATTTGATGTTTTTGGCATGAACCTATTGTGGTGAAAAATGAAATATCTCTGGATTAATTTTTATTAGATCCTTCCTCAGGGAAACTGATTGGCAATGCCCCGGAATTCGATAGAGAAGACACTGAACTCGCTATTAAAGCAGCTGCTGATGCACTTTCCGCATTTCGTGCAAAAACTGGACGAGAACGCTCAAAAATTTTACGAAAATGGTATGATCTCATGGTAAGAAACGACAAAGATTTCAAAAATAAATCACAAGAGTTTATGATGTAATTCAGGTTGAAAATGCAAGTGACTTGGCCAATATTATCACACTTGAAAATGGAAAGCCCTTTGCAGAAGCAGCAGGTGAGGTTGCATATGCTGCAAATTTCTTGGAATGGTTTAGTGAAGAGGCACCTCGAGCGTACGGTGATACAATTCCATCTTCATTTGCTGGAAATATGATAGCTGTGGTCAAGGAGCCAGTGGGAGTATGCGGACTTATAACTCCGTAAGTAAACTTAAGCTAGGAAAAATTGGCTGATTTATATAGATGGAACTTTCCAGCAGCAATGATAACGAGAAAAATTGGACCTGCACTAGCATCAGGATGTACTGTTGTTGCCAAATCCCCTGGAGAAACACCATTTACCGCCCTTGCTCTTGTCGAACTTGGACGTCGCGCTGGAATACCAAAGGGCGTTGTTAATATTATTAGTGCTCTCGAGAATACCTCAGTTGTAGGCGAATCAATAACCACTTCACCAACTGTAAGAAAAGTATCGTTTACTGGTTCTACTAGAGTTGGGAAAATTCTAATGAAGCAATGCTCTTCAAGCCTTAAAAAGTTATCTCTTGAACTAGGAGGCAATGCTCCCTTTATTGTTTTTGACGATGCAGATGTCGATCTCGCTGTAGCCGGTGCGATCTCCAGTAAATTTCGATTATCAGGCCAAACCTGTGTTTGTGCAAATAGAATATTCGTGCATTCTAGCATTTATGATATCTTTGCAACCAAATTGGCTGCTAAAGTAGCAGAATTTCACGTTGGAAATGGATTCACTAAAGGCGTTACTCATGGACCTCTTATCCATGAAAAAGCCGTCGCAAAAGTCGAAGCGCATGTACGAGATGCAGAGATGAAAGGAGCAAAAATTGTTCAAGGTGGCTACAAAATGTTAGAACTTGGGCCTAATTTTTATCAGCCAACTGTTATAACTGGCATGACCTCGGATATGATTTTAGCATCTGAAGAAACGTTCGGCCCTGTAGCAGCGCTATTCAAATTTGATTCTGAAGCTCTAGTAATTAGAATGGCTAATTCATCACCTGTTGGCCTTGCAGCTTACATCTTTACAAAAGATCTGCAAAGAGCTATGAGGGTCTCTAATGCAATGGATGTTGGAATGGTAGGTGTCAATACTGGAATAATCAGTGACCCAGCAAGCCCATTTGGAGGTGTTAAAGAGAGTGGATTTGGAAGAGAGGGAAGTAAGTATGGTATGGACGAATATCAAGTGACTAAGACGATCACGTACGGTGGAATAAAATAAGCGGTAAGACTCAGTCTATTTATCTACCTTGAAGGAGAGATTTACGATATGAATATGGTAAAAGAAAAGAAAAATATACGAGCTGAAGTAACGTATATTGAAGATATTAACTTTGGTATCAGCAAATCACTCTAATTTTATCGTCATATAAGTAAAAAAGGAAACATTGATAAAAAAGAGGGATGATTATTATCATGGATTGTATAGCCTAAAAAAAGCTTGTTGCAACCCAGAATACTCATTAGTTCTTCAAATTAAGAAATAGGGGATAGACGTTGCCTAGTCACCTCTCCTAATTTTTATATTTTTATTGTGTTTAGAAGTATTTAAATAGAGAACGTTAAAACAGGCCGTCACAATTAAAAATCTCATCCACTTTTAAGCTGATTCTGTTAGATGAGGAAATCCCCCTCGTGTTTGTGTCATTGATTGTAAACTTATTACATGCTACTATTACTACTAGTTTCCCCTAAAAACAGAAGTTTTTATGTCTCCTGTTTCTGGGCATTTCCGGGATGTATCAGAAATATTATTGGGGATTTTCAAAACACCAAATACCTCTAAGAAGCTATGAAAATACCTAGATAAAGTCCATAGTCAAGCCTAAAGAAAAGGACAGGTTCTTCCAGAATAAAATTATCTAAAAAAAGTTACTCATTTCACTCTTGACCTGATATTATACTAAAATCTGACATTTAATACTTTTACGACGAGTATTTATTCCGCCATAAATAAATAATATTAACCAAAAGTCAGACAGATTTTGATTGTCCACATTCAACTTCCTGGATAAGTCACAATTAATTAGCTTAGATTTGGGTCAAATGCAATCAAACGCATCTCAAATTACGTATGATAGGAAATACTTTTCTTAACCGTGGGGATATGTAGGCTCAAGTCTTTTTGTTTTGAATTATAAATCACAAATGATTAGTCAGCACAGACTATCCATTCCTAGCGCTTTCTAGATCAACTTAGTGTATCTCAACTGTTAGTACTATAAATAGTTTAAAGAACAAAATCACTTTTTTCAAGGATGTAAAAAAAGAGGGCAGTTACCTCTAGCGGTGTCGGTACAAGGAAGATGTCTGAGCTACGAGATAATTGGGAAATACAGATGGATGGATATACGTGCCTCAAATATTTAGAATTGCAGATTTTTTGAGACTTACTTTCCCCGCATACACAGTTTTCCACGGCCATTCTTCTTCTTAATTTTTTTTATATCTCTTTTTGGGCAGGGAAACCTAGTGGGAAGTAAAGAGTATTAATTCCATAGGTAAAACTGCTACCCTTCCTGGGTCAGTGAGTGTATCATTGATCTCAATGTTTTGTTACAAAGGAAGATAGGATAGGCATACTGACAAAGGTGTTCTTTGGCCCAGGCAAGAAAGAGGTTCGGTTCATTGAGTTCAGTAGTAGTCGTAGATTATTTAGCACGTCCAAAAACAAACAATAAAGATAATAAAGGCATCTAGTTAATTTAAGTTTGAGGGGAAAGTAGATAGTTGAATGAATATTTGATCAGTGAACTTTTACTTGTTAAGAGGACATAGGACATGGATGGAGAAAACTGATGCGCGACGCATAATATATTAGTGTACCCTACGGCCACGGTGGATAATGTAGGTGGATCCTCTAGTAGGGATATAAGCGAGACAGTCTAATCCTAATGAAGCATGATCTACCACAAAATAGAGTTTATCCCCCGTATTTATGAAATTTCTTGGCAAAAAAAATGTATGGTGAATTCATCCGGCAGAGAAAATGTAGGCGGGTCAATTCTTCTAAACTAAGCCTAATTTATATAGGATTTACTACATAAATATTTATGCGATCATAAGATTTACAGCAGGTAATAACTTCAGTGCTCAGTACTTTGTCGGACCCCCATCAGCAGCTCTAACTGCCTGAGATCTAGCCGGCATGGTCTCAATGAGTTTGACAACGTATTCAGAGGCCACAGAGTCCCACGCTTCCTTCAAAACTAGTCGAAGTTTAACTTGACATCGTTTTTTTTCCGCCGCCCAGACTTGGATAGTTGAACTGAATATAGTCTTTCATACTATCCTCTATCGGATTGAGGTCTGGGGAGTTAGGAGGCCAAGAAATAGGCGTAATGGCCCCTTTCTCTCATCTCTTCCATCGACTTGTCTCTAGAAAAATGCTTCTTTTGAGGTGTAGAAGGTGAGATCTGAGAAGAATTTATCTGTGCAAATAATCAGTTCCGAAATGTAATCTCGGTCTGCTAAGAGGTCGCGTCGACCTTGATAATAAATATGTAAGATTTAATAAATGAATATAAATGTAGTTACTCGATGATTGTAAATTATTTAGTGTGTAAGTATGAAAGATATGGTGGTGACATCGCAAAGCTACTAATTATGGTGAAGGTAAGTATAATTGAGCAGACGTGCGACGATGATTTGTGAAATCGAAGGAAAATTAAATGTGCATATTTTGAACTCATTATCCAGGTGTCAAATGTTTTTGGAACTTTGCTAGCAGGGTCATATCCCTGAAGCGAGAGTTGTTTCCACTTTTACCCACCTATATTTTCTACCGTGGCCATAGGGTATGGGGATGTGAGTCAAGGATCTTGAAAGCACGGCCATTTTAGCGTTATTTCTTTTACAGCGAAAAATTGGGCTATGTGTTCCCCACTTGATGCTTATCCGAAATTTAACATCACAAACGCAATATTTGGTCAATAAACTTTGTAAATTTTGTAAATAGACAGGTTAGATGGTAAAAGGTAGATTTTCAGTAAGTAAGTGACAAATGTTGGTAATTATAGATATTTCGGCGATTGGAGAGGTTCGAGATTTCACTCAATCCTTAGTTAGGCCTGTGCCCGACATAGGATGGAGGCCCGCCTTAGCCAGCCAAGCTTTGGCAAATTTATATCGCTACATAAAATTACTCTCCATTCTAACCACTCGCTTAAAGACAATCAGAGGCTGGGAAGGAGATCACGGAAGGATCAAGGATCACTGGTTGTAGTAGACCCCTACCCCTGGGGTACTAGAGTTCGGAAAAATACAAATCAATCATGGCATTGACCATTGATTGTGTGCAGTTTCCGTTTTACTTTTAGCCTCTAACACAAGCCCCTTCTTCAACTATGATACTTTGGACTTCCTTACAATCAGTAAGAGTTGAATCAATACACTCGTTCCGTGGTAAGTTGCTTAAAAGTATCCGAATTACAGTTTGATTTTATATCTATATAGAGTTGGTCGATTTTAGTTAGACCTTTGTATTGAATTTTGCTGTTTTAGAATACGAGCGAGAGAAAAAAAAAAAAAAAATAGGTAAATAAAACGAAAGGCAAAAAACGAGTTGAAAAAAATTGAAGTAATAAGTAGTTATGCACGATGTATAAAACTTCTCTCGAATGTCAAATCTTGATACCTTTAATTGATCTTTCAATGAATGAGTGCATTGCTCGAGCTCATCGGACCTCACAACTGGTGATGGAATTTTTGAATTGACAAACAGATACGTCTCTCGGATGTAATTCGCAAATTACTACAATGCAATTTAATTAAGTATTTCACATGACTATGTTTAATGTTAATTGAAATGTCACGCTATCACTTGGAGATGCAATTCTTTTGAGATGTATTTTCGCAGTAAGTGAAATTAGCTTGAACAATTTCTGCACATGAGAAGAGAAAGAACTGGTTATCTCCATTTACAAAACTCTTATCTATCACAGAGCTTATCCAACTCTCCAGCAACTATGAAAGCTACAGGCCTATGGTTCTACCTTCTACCTCTGTTGTATTAAATCACGTGTTTTGTATATCGTTTAGATCATGTAAAGTTATAGTTACAGGTTACTGTATTTCACTGCCATACTTACGGTGAAGTATAGAGTAATAGAGTATAGTTACCCCAGCTAGTAACGTCGCTTTCTCTTAACCCAAAGGGAGAACATCACGAAAATGCATTTGACACGGGTTTCTATGGTCTTTTTGACGCGTCTAAAGCTACTACGTTTTGGTCTACAGGGGGCAAGGCGTCCGTCACTACCCCTTTGGGCTTAGAGATATTGACAAGGAGGCTGCCACTTACTAGGGGGGATGGATGACTATACCTCACCGCTGTACCTGCGTAATCAATCATAAGCATCACTCACTGTAAGGTACCATTGGTCTGCAGACTTTATAACGTTCCTTACTTTTTTCCCCTGACATATTTCCTATTTGATTTTCGGCAATTTTCGGCAATTCTCGATGTGACCAAGCCGGTATCCGTATCTACATCACCATTAACGACAAAGACCGACGCGAGTTTATCTTGATCATAGAAACCATCAGCTACTATCATTCTCCTTAATTCTTCTAAAAGACGGTGAGAAGTACCCCTGATATAGCTAATTATCTCAATCTAGGCCTAGTTAGGTTCCACTCTAATCCCTCTACTCAAGCCGAATTGATATGAATGTTCTAGAAGTATTAAGGACAATGATAGTAGAACTAGACTAGACATTTGGACAAGGTATGATTGAGTTTCATTTGAGTACTATTATCTCTCGAGAGACTTAATTGTAGATAAATAGTCATGGACTATATTACATATATCCCTCACGCTTAGTTCTTTGTCAATAAAATACTCATAAGCTCACCTTCAGTTTATAACCTTAGTTCTATTTCTAGTACACTCGAGTCCTCTCCAGCACCCTTTAAAACTTGCTTACCTGAAGAATTACCTTACCAATTTAACCTGCCTTACTCCATCTTAAGCAAGATCCTTTCGACTAAACGAACACTCAGCTTGTCAAACATAGTCACGAGTTTCACCGGTCATCTCCTTCACTCGCAATCACAGTTGCAGAAGTATGCTCGAAACATCTGCTCGCCGGAGTATGTAATATATTCAGCCTACCACATCGTTTTAAATTGTCATTTTGATAATGAATGTTGCACACTAATATCCAAGCTACCTAATTTTCAGAGATGAAATATATTGAACAAGTGATAAGTAATACGGTTTTAGTCACGACATTTTTTTTTTAGAGTGAACGCCGAGTAGCGAAGCACCTACAGGGAAATTAAATACTATTCTAACCCTTAGCATGCTACTTTAACAAAAGGCCTTCGCCTGGAATACATGTTTATTCATAGTATTTTTGAAAAGTCTTTATCTAAACTACAAAGAAAAATTTGAAGTTGTTTGTCATGTCAATGAAAAAAAAAAAAAGGATGTTATTTAAATGATAAACTATTCTTTTATCAATCTTGAGATCAAAAATCTTTCAAGTAAGCTAACAGCAATTGATATAGACACTGGGATAAACTGGGAGCTACAGTAGTCCTAAGATGAGTCTTTTGTGGGCACTATTTAGGAAATTCTATCCACACCTACTTTGATTTGAATGAGGAGGGAACTCCACTTTCCACTTGAAATCGATATCGAGAAGTCTCAATGAAAGTATCTTCTTTCAATCATGCCCCATTAATTCTCTAAGTAGTAAATATCTCACCTTACACTATGGCATTAGTTAAAATTTCCACGCGTGCTCAAGAGATCCACCATATATTTATTTGGGTGTCGTCAAACAAAAATGGATGAGTGAAACTTGAACGGATCAAAGAACTCCACATTCTTATTTTATTGTTTTGTATTCGTTATGTAGGCATCATTCGTAGAAAAGATATCTGTACGATTATTCTAAGCCCGTAAAGTACATGTTTTATTTACAAATATTGTATAATGTGCTGTTATACTTTGGACCTCTCTGAGAACTAAAGATTTCAATCATCCCTCATGATATTGAGCATTAGAACTACCATTAAAAAATTAACATTATAAATTAGAAACTTTTTTTTTACAACAAGGTTAGAACTATTCAAGATCAATCTTTTCGAACTGTCTCGGCTTTACGCCCATCTCAAATAATCTATCAATCTCTGCAAAAGTCCTTCCCTTTGTCTCAGGATACCACCACCAAACACCTATGCAGCTGAATCCTAAAATAGTACCATATACAAAACCTATTTTACCGCCCAAATTGCCTGAATCTGGGTTTACAGCAAAAGGTAAAAGCACACCTCCGACAGCACCAACAACGCCCTGCGTAACGGTGGCAAGTGCTTGAGTGTGACCACGTAAAGAAGATTTTGAGACTTCTGAAATTATGGGCCAAGCCACGGATCCAATAGTCAGCTGGTAAAGAAATGACCATACACCCATGAAAAAGACTTGAGCCCATATACCATTCCGGATAAGAGAAGTAATTCCAATCATGTAAAGAGAAAAGGAAAGAGAAATTGAGCCATAGAGTGCTGTCTTTCGACGTCCAAAAGCTTCAATAACATACCATCCCACCATATTCCCAAAAAGGGATAGAAAAGATAGGCCAACTGTAGCATTAAATGATTGAGGTACTGTGAGACCACCTAGTTGAAGAAAATAGGCCATATATCCAATAATCCATGATATACCACTGACTGATTGAATATAAAATGTTGACGTAGCAATCATAGTTCGTATTCTATTTGTTCCTTGAAAACACTCCTTATAGCTTGCTTTGGCTTGCGTTCGTAACGTTGTTTCTAGATCGATTTGAATGGAGGCAATATACCCTTCAACATCGAATTTAATATCATGAAGCCGATAACAGCTTTTTTTTGCCAATGATAACTGGCCACGCTCAATAAGATAGTAAGGGCTTTCAGGAAGCCAGGGAAGGAATATAAGTGCGATGACAACAAATGGCCATTGCACTGCAAAGAGTGTCTGATATGAGCCTTTCCCTGCAATGTACTGTGTTTGTTGCAATACAATATACGCAAGGCACTGACCGAAAACAATCGACCAGTTAACAGCTGCTGTAACAGCACCACGAAGCGCAAGGGGTGCAATCTCAGCACAGTAAGGTGGAGCTATGGTAATGAAGACACCTAGAGGTATTCCAGTAAGAATCTTACCACCTAGTAGAAGAAAAAGATTCCCCGGTGAAAAAAATTGAAGAAATACACCGGTAATACTGAACACTAGAGTAATTGTTAAGATAAGATTCTATAAATGGTGGGGTTGACAGTACTATACGCAATGAACATGCAGATTTTTCGACCGTATTGTTTAGCAGTAATTCCTGCGGTTACTCCCCCAAACAAAAGGCCAAAAAGGGTTCCACCTGCAAGTCCTAATTGCCACAGTGGGGATATTGTATATTGATTTTCAAAAGGTTTGCCATAATCCTGTCGAAACTGAGGAATAGAAAGAACGATCTAGAGCTGTTAGCCCGGTGCTACAAGATGCGCCATTGGAGCGGGGGAGTTTGTAGAAAAAGTACATTACTAGCAAGACCATCATACCCCCACATAACACATGTAAAAAGTGAATAACAGCCTAAGGTTTGTTAATACATATATATAATCTGCTGTTGTAAGCAATTGACTTACACCACATCAAAGCTTTAGGATTCTCCCGTAATGCTTCCTTCCACGTCTCGTTCAATTGTGCCGTATTGAATTTTCTAGCCATTTGCTCTCTTTTAAATTCTTCATCTTCAGGATCGATTTTGAAATCATCTTCAAATTCCGATTTATTGACCGTAGGTCTAAAAGTTGATGTTGTTAATTCTGTTCCCGAAGACCTGTCGGTCGATCTAATTTTCATTGTTAATGTTCATAAGGCTAGAAACAAATAGAGCTTTATCAGTCCGATACCAGTAGCGGATATTAGTAGTTTTAAATGTACATTTGCGGCAAGGGTTAAGCTAACTAAAAGTTGAAACGCGAGTCGATAACGTAGAGGTTTCTCATATTTCATGGAACTGTGAGAAATGATGCTTGCCAGCTGCACAGCTCTGTCCCCCTGTTAACTCGCTTCGGGACGGGAAGTATTTTTTTACCAAACCACTAATTGCACCCCAGCCTATCTGACGTGATACACAGGGATCCAGCCATATATCTTTCCTAATTCCATTTTATAAATATAATAACTTCCACATAATTATTTATACAGTCTGATTACGAATCCGAACGAATCTCTGTGCGCTAGTTACTTTTTCTACAGTTTTAAATTACGCCACCTGCCCCCCTTGCCTCTTCCCCAGAGAAATACCGATCTAACCAGCAGAATAGTGGGTCTACGCGTGCTGTAATAATTCAAATTAATATAAGCCTCAAAATTCCTATTATAGCCAATTATGCCCATTTAAGCCTAATATAGACCCACTCTAATTATGCCTAAGTCTAGCCTGAATCGACATGGATGTTTTTAGAAGTATTTTGGATAATGAACATGTAAAAAAATCGACTAGTTGTGTAGCTCGAATTGCTTTCCTGCAAACCCGTGCCAAACCTCCATGAAATCGGGTTTTCTACATACTCACAACATGGAGTCAAGGAATTCCTCCTTGCCTGACGTACTGTTGTTTTCATAGGTGAATTTTAATGTTAGATAATAACATGGCTAGGGTAGGTAATGAATTTTGAAGCGGCACTTACATATACACACCCATAGTTGAGAAGCTTTTCAGAATTAGGCATCAATTAGCCCAATCAGAACTCCTGTTTCTTATTTCAAATTTACAACTGTGCATACTAACGCTCGTTTCTGGCTATTTAATCCCTGTAAAGTTTACAGTCCTTATAGAAACAACCATGTCGATTCGGGTTAAGTGTAGGGATTAGAGTGGATCTTAAATAGGCTTAGATGGAGATAATTAGCTATATAGTAGGGACATTTCA
The DNA here is from genome assembly GCA_002918395.1 of Erysiphe pulchra. Taxonomy (NCBI): domain Eukaryota; kingdom Fungi; phylum Ascomycota; class Leotiomycetes; order Helotiales; family Erysiphaceae; genus Erysiphe; species Erysiphe pulchra. The sequence continues at coordinate 26,183 of PEDP01000178.1, forward strand.
ACGCTAAATCGCTCCATCGTCTTATAGGACAATAATAGCACCAGCGCCTCGGGGCTATACACTAACTAAGCACAAGGAAAAGAATTTACTTTCCCCCAATCATGTGCCTTCTCTAAAACACCAAAAATCATAATCTCCATATATTTTTTGTCCCTTGAACAGTTGGAGAATCAAATCGAATGTAACAAGTACAAGTTTTCTTTTTACACTTGCTAACAATGCGTTCCCACCAAGATTGGAAGGCCTGTGTTATCAACTTGCCAACCATACCAAAAGTGCGAAAATTATGATACTGTGTGTGTGTGTGCTAGTTTACGTGTGGTGTTGAACTAACTATTCCTAAAAAATTCGACTAAATTTGACTTAGAGTGTGATTAAGTAATCAATTCAGTGTTAAATGATCGACACCTAAGAGCACCCGCCGCACACGGTTCAATCCGCATTTTGCTGTCAAGTTCCAGCGATCCTCTTCCCCTGTCCAGTGGATTTTATATAATATAATTTTTTTTTGGCTAGTAAACTGATCGGAATCGGGAGTTTTAAGTCAGAACATAACAAATTTAATACGCGTGTCCCTGTTCTTGACCAATAAACCAAACCTCTGAGGATTGAGTGAGATCTAAGACCAATTATTCATAAATTTACCGTAATTTAGACAACAAACATTTTTATGTGATTACTGTGGAAAAGTGCTCTGTAACAGCATAAAAGAAGAGTATTAAGTGACTTATGAATTGCATCAACAGCCCGTGCCCTCTGGAGACAGATCAGCACAAGATTGGCCCGACTTTCAGAACGCACACGCCAGTGATTTAAGACAATCCCGAATCATTTTTTGTATCATTAAGCTAAAGCACCAAGATTCCGCACGCCCGCCATAATTACTTTTCCATCCTTCAAGTGCTAAACTATGACAACAAAAATAATTAAATTTAGTACTGCAGATGCCTTACATTACAGATTTTTTCCATTTTTTGAGCTGCTATCGCTTCCGGATCTCTTCATGTACTTCCTACATCAGATTCCCTAGCTTTTTGACTTATTGCAGCTCTGATAGCCTCAACATTACTGAAGCAATCTTTTGAGTTAATTCGAACCCTTTTTCTTGCTCTTTTTGACTTTAGCCTATCCATTTGACGTTTAACTCGCTGAAGTTTGGGTTTTAGTTGCGATTCTCTAGTATTTCCCTTGGCAATTGCCTTGCCTACGTTCTTAAGCAGTGCCCTAGTGTTTCGAGAAGAGATTTTGTATTTAAATGAACCTTTGGGAAACCTCATAGACGGACTATAAGCTCTTCGGTGCACTAAAGACTTCATTTATTTCTTTTGAGAATGGCCGAGAGTTAAGTGGAGTGGTTGGTCGGCCAGATACTTGTGAAGATTATAATACAAGTTCTGGGTTATATGGGTAAAGCCAATAGCCCACAAACCTGCTCGAACTACTTGTTCTGAAATTCCTTTTTTCCTTTGACTTGTGATATACACTGATGAGGCGCTCCTTCTTGAAAGGTGCAGCATCATCAAGCATACAGAGATCACTAAATAAGAAGTCGATGCTAATTTTGCCGAGTTGTGTCATTTGATCTTAAAATTATTTTTACCCATTCCAGTCCAATAGAGTTTGATTTTCATTAATTCTCCGATATCGTAGGTTGCCAATCAGGTGCCTTTTGACTTGTAAACCATCTTGTAGATTTTTGCCTTTAAATATGACCAGGCATTGAAGCTTAACTCCAGAAGCCGATACATTCTTAATTATTGGAACCCACTCCCGAGTTTCAGGAGACTAAATATAGGCCTTTTTCCTCGGTGCACAGGCAACTAAGTACCTGCGAGTTTGTGTATACGCCTAAGGCAATACCTATCCCGTCCATATTCCAGATATTTTCAGTCTTTAAATCAAACTGAATTCTGGTGCGCACAAAGAGCTTAAGAAAAGCAAGGAAACTATCAAAATCAGCTACAGTAATTCATGCACTTGTAACTTTTTCATCCAACTGTAGATGCAACCAATTGATTCTGTCTAAAAAAATAGGGAACCCGATTTTGTTCCTGTGGTTTATCGTTATCATTGACGTGGAGAATCTGGGTAGCTATTTCTCGCGGTCAAGAATGAGAGGAGGAATGTACACGGGAACATCTTTGAATTAACCACTTTACTAGGAATTCCTCGTGATCTGGTGTTATTTGCTCCTGTTTTGAGAGAGCTATATTTCTTGATAGTCGGCTTTGTCTTAATGTAGATACAGGAACATCATACGCAGTAGCAGTCTTCACATCAGAATTATGATCTTAAACAGCTTTTTGAATGACAATCTCTTAGAGATCCATTTTGAATATGCGGTGTAGAAAATAGAGAGTTTTTAGTAGTGGTCAACCTCTTCAGGTAGGTGCACGGTTACTAAGTGTGCGCGAATACTAGGTGATTAAGCTTATCCGTTGCATTAGACGGATACGAACGGGTGCTAGCTCGTTCGATTTGGTTCTATTTCGTCGTCCTAAATTTTGTAAACAGTACAAAAGCAATTATGAGATCAGCCACACCAGTGAAAAACGAAGCTGGCTGGTAAATTTAATAAAATTGCTTTCTAAACGGTAGCTGTTGATTTAGAAAGTATATTTCACTGGCTCCTGATGTAATTTACTTGCTTAGTATGATACACTGAGTGGATAAGCCATGCTATCCCCAAATGACATGTTCTGTCTCTAGCAGCTGCGTTCAATTAAGGAATGACTAGGTCTCACTGTTAGCGACGTGCACAAACGGCCCACACAATAAGAAGGCTGATGAAATTAGTTTTGATCTAACGAGAATTGGTTAGCCCAAACAAGGATTAGACGGGTGTGTAAATCTCGTTCTCTTGATCCTGATTTATAAGACAAAACCTTCATCCATATTCATAATGTCCGTACCTTAATTCTTACCTTTCAATCTGTTTCCAATGGTCTAACCCCTCAGCTTATTCCTTCTTACCTTTATCCCTACCCAAACAGGCCACACTGGCCCTCGTAGTTGTTGGCAATCATCAAGGCTCTGAGATAAGACCTGGAAAATCTTAACACTTACATGCTCTGGCATAGAATTGTCCACCCCAAATCACAATGTGTACCACTGCTCCTGAACTTTCTCTTGTGAAGCTGCTGCTGCTCTTCCACAAATTTTATAATGAGTTTTGCTTGAAATAATAGTTATCTAATTGGTAAATCCCAAGTATCTAGAGACAACAATTATGATTGTGTAGTAGCATAATGTAATTGCCGCCGCTCGTTAAGTTGCCAGAGTGAAAGAAATATGTCATAGCATCGGCTTTTGTGGTAATTCAATGGCGCTAGTGAGCAGCTGAAACGTGACTTGCAAGGGCAAGAGGCGCTTCGTATTTCATGATTTGAAGGTGAAGTGAGATCGCAAACATTACAACAACTTATGAGCTATAGACTTATCTTTCCTTGCTTAGCAGCGGACCGGTTTAAGCCTGAGATCGATCCCAATCGATTTACTTTCTGAAAATAATAGACAATCTGAAACCAGCGGATAAAAATGATAAAGTATACATGTACATTGATTTGATAAAACGTTAGATATATGGAAGATATAATGCTTAGCAAATGAAAGCGAAAAACAGGAGAGTCAGCAGACAAGTCTAAGGGATTGGAGTGAAATAAGTTGAAAAATAAGTAATTTTTTGTTTCAGGCTAATCGTATAAAATCTAATCATCACAGTTTGAATATTGATACTTAAAGTATATCGAATGGGCAAAAATATTGTATCTGTATTCGCTGGCTATGTAATATGTTATCTAGATCTATAGACTATCTATAAACTTGCTTTGTAGTTTATAGACTTTTCACCATGATTTGGTGACTTAACAAGTAACGTATGAAGAGAAGCTTAATGCCTCGCCATCGTCACTAGAAAATTCGACTTATCTCCAAACTGGCTCGTACACTCGATGACCAAGGGAAGTACGATTAATGTTATGGATTACATACTAAACATGGAAGTGAGGCATCCTAATTTTATAAGCTATGCTATGTCTATAGAGTCACGTGATATTGAGTCCTTATCAATCTACTGCCTGCGATCTGCAACGACCATCGAAGGCTGCAGCACCAATACAAGATTAAAAGACGTCTCACTAGTCTATATTAAAAGTAGGCAGCTAGTTGATAATGACTAGATTATTAAGGAAATTATTTGCACTAAAAAATTTCGAGAACAGGTTGTTTTATCTGATCGGTAAAATTTCGAATGATAGCATTGTCTTATTTTCAATTGTGTGTTTTCAATTGAAATGAAATAGCTGCTATCCGTCCCTGTTTTGAAGTGCATGATAGAATAATTGCTAGAACTCAGTTTCATTCTTAGATTAAACTCTCACTCAAACTAATGATGGCTTATATCACTGCTGAAGATGAGGCTTCATTTAATTCCTGACTAGAACACGGCAACGAAGTATTGTTTTAGGATTCTAGAGCCAGGCATACGACATAAAGTTTGTCATGGGGGATTGTAGCAGTTGAGTAGAAACAGGGGCTGTTTATGGGTCTGCTATACTCATTATGGCATAATCTAAAAAATTTGATCTGACCAGGGGAATCTAATATGGTGTTTTATACTTATCGATGATTTTGTACACTCTACTAAGTTGATTTGTATCAAGCTACAATAAGATCTTCATGAAACTATCATGCAACAAATCCTATTCAATTGACACTAAAAATTGTAAACTTAATCTTCTGTTAGTCCGATATCGATACAAATAACGGCCAGATATTTATATTTTAGATTATTTAATGTGTATGCAGCCTTGAGGTTATAACAAGGTGACAGATGACAGTGTATACTTACATGTTAGATGCATCAGCTTCTAATTAAGCACCCTCATACCTCAAATCTCAATTTTCAGATGGTACTACGAAATACAATTGCTTTTCCTTAACAAATGGTCTCCCCTCATCCGTTAATATCCATCCAAGAGAATTAAAAACCCTAAAGTTTTAATTCATGCCTTCATCATTTTGCAAATATCCACCATGCGAAATCTGTTGGAGTCTGTTGGAGTCTGTTGGATTCGAGCCGACCATCTCCTGTCTCGAGTGGGGTAGATGCACAGGCTACCCAGACTCTACTTGAGAGAAGGACCCGGACGGTATACCATACCACTATCCGATTCGGCCAGATACCTGTCATGAATGCCTTCGATGTGATCTTTGAGCTCTTAAGCATTTACAGAGTCATGGCCGGATAAATCATGCTTCGCCCATATCCTCGATTTTAAAATTCAGAGTCGATTTTCCTTTCGCTTACGTCCAAGTAATGTAAGGACCTAGATGCAAGCTCTTGATAGCTCGTCTTATTATCATCAACAGATTTGTTCTTAGAATTCTCAATTTCATCAATGTTAACTGATTCAGGCAATGTGAGCTTCCAGCCTCGAGCTTGTTTGAGCGTCACAGATTCGCGACAAGGTGAATAAATATTCACCTAGTGAGATGCAATTTCGATTGATTCGGACCAGCTTCTTAAAGTATTTCTGATCAAAGTTAAATAAAATGTTTTTGATTTTTGATAATTATCATTTTAATGTATTTTCTACCTGAGGTCACGTGACACTATTCTAACGTCTAGAAATTGGAATAGCCAGCGGCAATTGATAATGAATCATGTATGAAGGAGTTGTGAGAACGAATTAGGAGATCAAGGATATTTGTAACGTTCCCAATAATTACGAATATCTCACTGTGGTCATATGTGGAAAATGGAGAAATTGTGGGTGCTTTGTATACTTCAAGCAAATATTGTAAACTTCAATTAGCATGAAGACTAGTAGGGATAATATCCCTGAAGCGAAGCTTCGCCCTACTGTTCACAATCAACCGACTAAACAATGTCGACGAAAAATTGAAACATGAGTCTATCACAATGGTAAATTCTGGTACTGTCCATGAGTACTCTTAACAAGCAAAATATGGCAATCATAAATAACCCCATGCTGATTGACATAAGATTTGCGATATCCTTGTAAATATTAAATAGCTCCACCTGGTTGCTATAATAATCTAAACGAGGGAAACAAGTCTGAGTCCGTAGAAAGGATTGTAACCTTTACAAGACTCCCCTCCTAGTCCTAGTGTCTTCGAAAAATACAACGGTCATATGTCGATCAAGTTTGGCACTTTTGTGTTTATTATTCCAAATTTCGACAGCAACTGTGTCTTTCATAAATGATTCTGACTCCCCAGTTGATTTTGAACGGTGAATTCAATTGATTAGATAATTTGTAGTCGTCCATTTCCGGGCGCTCGTCTTTGGTTGAGGATCTAGTCGATTTCATATTCTTCTTATCCATCCACTTTAATAGCTGATGGATGGTGATCGTCAACTTTTTGTACAGTTAATGGCGATGAAGTTTCAGGTCGTAATAATCACGAATGAAAAACATTATGAATTTCTGATTGTATGTTTAGTCTGAAACTGTGAAGCCCTATGACCTCGACGTCATGTTTTCGATGTGGTTTACCCGTCCGTTTTTGTTTCGGGAATTAAGCTGCTAATGATTGATCGAACATTACTTTCATACTCTAGCTTCTAGCTATATGTAAGTATTCATCTTGGATTGAACTACTGTATTACCCCTAAATATTAATCACTACCCCTATCAAAATTATGTTTTTTGATAGGCTAGCTACAAATTATCCTTGTAGGCCCCTGCTTATTTACGTTCCAAAAACACGTAAATAATAGACCAAACATAACACAGGGGAACTTGAACTTTTTAATCAATACAGAGTAGTTTTATCAATAATAGAGTGTTCATAAGAAGTTACAAAGTAGCATCTTCTTTTTTGTTATTTAGTTTTGTCCTCCAGAAAGAAGTGCTAAACTCTTACTCTTTCTATTCATATTAATCTATCAAATGCAAAAAAATATTAACATTCGTCCAGGGTGCTACAAAAGCCTGCCGAATGATAAGACTTTGTACATTCTAAATATTATTTATCACGTGATTGCACAGACGTAGTAGTAAAACCCTAAGTGGTTAGCTTATAACGATACTAGTGAGAGTATTTATACTAAAACTCCGACCTAGATTAGACCTTCAGCTTTATTAAATTATTTCAACTTGAGTTCTTGCCTGCCGTGCTCGTCTATCATTGTGATTTCTACCCACTGCTAACTAAACTTACATCATTCTTAACTAATAAATTTGTAAAATTTCGACTTCTGTTTTCACTTCTCTGGTTATTGTTGCTTATATAGCTTTTCATGAAGGTTTAAACAAAATTTGAAGAATACCTAATACCTTGTATTTGTCGTTACCATAGCTTCAACTTGTCCACGAAAAAATATGAAATGAAATAAATACGCTAATATATAATTAAGTGAAAAACTTTGAATTCGAGTTTTCCTTGCGTCAAAATGTTCTAACTGTTAACCTGGGGGATTGAATTTTATTCAAAGTTATCAAGTTTTGTTCCTCTACCTTTCAAAATCTTTGGGATGTAGAGATCCATAATATCTTGGAGGGAAAAGGGCAGAAGAGAAGAAAGGTGAATTAAGATACTTGTTTGGGGGTCTATCTATTTTCTTAATGTTAGTAGAAGGCTCATTGAGACAAAATTAATCTCTACGAATAAGTTTATTTGGAGAAATGTCTGTAAATCGTTAAAATATCTAAATCCTTGAAGAGAAAACTCAAGTCAATCTTTATGTCGAGCTCACTTTGATTAAATTTGTGTGCCATATCAGTAGGTAGTACTGGCGGTATAACACTATTAAATTAAGACTAACATAAATATGATGAGATCTCTTATTACCCACATAGATAAAATAAGAGATTTCAGCAGTTTTTGAAGTTCTTGAACTTACAGATATCAGAGACTCTTCGTGTCACTTCGGCTTGTCAATATCCATTGAATCAGTGTATTGATTTGACACAATCAAGTGAGTTTTTGTTTGAGACATTCAGGTGTAGCTTGTGTTTAACCCAGTAGATCTTGAAGATTATAATAATATGTAAAAAGAATCTTGTATTGTATCTTCTAGCTATGAAGTGATATTTAACTATCTACAAGTATGATTTTACCAGTATCACTGGATGTCTCGCATTATTAATAGACCACGGTCTGAAACTCTGATTCATGGATGACACAATTCTATTAACAACACTATTTGAAAACCCATCTGAAACGAGATCTACTAGTACGTATGATAACTGAGTCAATATATACTGACTTTACAATACTCCTCCTACTTTACAACTGAAGAGGTTTGTAAAGTATTCATCTTTTGTTTATGAATGATTTTGTTAATGTATATTCATACCCATTAACTTAAAAAGATTTTCATATTTCTGTCGATTAAGACATTTAGTCATACAGTCTGCGAACTGTTCATTCGTGTTAACATATTCGACTTTAATTTTATGGTCTTCGATTAATTCTCTTACATAATGAGCGGCAATGTCGATATGTTTTGTTTTGGCGTGGAACACA
>PEDP01000179.1:0-34660 GCA_002918395.1 Erysiphe pulchra
TATCCGTTGTCGACTACACGCAAATCAGATGCGTAAACTACGAAATGGAATTAATATAGATTCCTTTAGAAGACAACTTCTTGGGCATAATTGCTACAAGAAATTTATTGAATTTTCGCGGATTACAGGTTGCTTTGGTGGCCAGATATCCGACTTACCCTCTGCTGGACGCGAGGAGAGTATACCATAGGTTGCCATCACTAGATATGGCGAGTTAGATCTCGGTGTGAGAAATGCTGGGCTACTCTTTATATTGATTTCTTTCATTTGTTTTTGCTTATATTTCTTTCTTTCATCGTTTCTTTTTCCTTATATAACTGTACATTACAAGTAAATAGCGGGCGTGAACGAGTAGGGCATGCCTGAGGCCATGATCCCGACCGGCTCCGCCGGTCCTGTACCCAAATTGGACATTATGGCTTACGCTTAGGACCTTAAATAGAATAAATAAATAAAAATAAAGCCGAGTCACGTGATTTAAATGAACAAAAAATTTTACCGTAGTATTATACACTTTTATTGTATCTAAGAAACGTAGTAACATTTCTTTACAATTACAAATATCTAATTACTACTGGGAAGGTGCCTTTTCGAAAGAAGAAAAAAAGAATAGGAATTTTAAGGTGGAGTTAGGAAATGTTTCAATATCATATGCGTGTTTGCCGACTGAATGTTTTGAAATATAAAAATATTGGTGAACGAGCAAGGTAGATTTAGAAGCTAGCCAAATACTTTAAATTATATTTTTGTTATGTCGGTCGGAATCAAATCAAAGGCTTTCCTCATGCACAAGACTCACGTTCATTTTATCATTCTTTAAATACTAGTCAACTATTTCAAGCTAGTTGCTTCGCTATTTTGTTCTTATTAGTAAATTTTTCCCAGTAATAGTTCAAAAAACCTCAGTGTCATACAGAAGTGAAAATGGCATCAGCTCAACCACATAAGGAGATGCCTACACCATTAAGATCGATTTTAGCAGGATCAACGGCTGGAGCCATTGAAATCGGTAGGAGATCAACTTTAAAAATCTCACCAACTACTAAAGAAATGAATTATTGCAGCTATCACTTATCCGGCAGAGTGTACGTTTCTCATCAATTCCGAAGCACCCTAATCTTTTCTAGTCGCGAAAACACGGACACAGTTAAATCGTCGGTTAAAAGACTCAGCAAAATTACCATGGCCGCCATTTGGAAAGGCTTGGTATGCAGGGTGTACGACACTGATTATTGGAAACTCGCTGAAGGCTGGCATACGTGAGTAGAAAAATTGTCAGTTACAATGTTTAGGGCCTTAATATTCTACAGGATTTGTAGCTTTTGATCAGTATAAAGCTTTGCTGCGGGATTCTAATGGAAATATTTCAGGGGCAAGAACAGTCATAGCTGGATTCGGGGCTGGAGTAACAGAATCATTGCTTGCTGTCACACCATTCGAAAGTATCAAGACTACATTGTAAATTGCTTGAGTTTCTCCTTACACAAGGCGGGAAAATTTATTCTGATTCTTGACAGAATTGATGATCGGAAAAATGCTCGTCCTCGTATGCGAGGATTTCTCGATGCTGTTCCCATAATCGCCCGCGAGCGTGGTGTTCGTGGTTTCTTTCAGGGCTTTGTACCCACAACCGCCAGACAGTCTGCTAACAGTGCCGTTCGTTTGGGCTCTTATGCCTTCCTACGCCAGCTTGCGCAGTCTTATGTAGCTCCCGGCGAGAAACTAGGAGCTGTATCAACGTTTGGTCTTGGAGGTATGGCTGGTTTCATAACAGTGTTTGCAACTCAGCCTTTGGATACAATTAAGACGAGAATGCAGGGGATCGAAGCGAGGACTTTATACAAAAACAGTTTTACATGTGCAAGTTTAATTGCTAAAAATGAGGGCATCTTGACCTTCTGGAGTGGAGCGATGCCAAGGTTGGTGAGGCTAATATTAAGTGGAGGCATAGTATTTACCATCTACGAAAAAAGCATTGAATTAATGGAGAAGCTAGATCCAGTGAGGGAGTATATATAAATTAGTTACAGTACCATTTGAGCAGGGCGTTTGGGGTCAAAATTACCATGTTCAAAATATACTAGATACATTATAAGTAAGCGCTTGTTGCATTAAAATGATATTCAGACCAAAATTTGTATTTACTTCTCATGAGAAGCGTAACATCCCTTGAAATTTCTTTTTCATTCGATCCCACAAACCTCTGGACGGAGCACTCTCCAATTCAATAACCAAGTCGGAATAGTAATTTGGGTTACTTTCAGGCTTCATCAATGAGCCTCTTAAAGAATACTATGGTGCAATCAGTTTTGAACGGCTAAGATCAATATGTCTCTTCGAAGACGTACTCTCTGGCTAAAGCGATTCTCGAGTAAGTGGTACAGTGCATTTACCTGCTCCAACTCACTCTTTTCATTAATCTCTTTAGTGCTTATCTCTGAAGTTGTATTAGATAGGAATGTCCTATCTATACGCTTCCGCATTAAGTCCTTAAATTGACATTCTGGTCGTAAGATGTCCTGAGGCCAACGTGAGAGAGCTTGAAGGTAGTGCTTATAGATAATCTGTAAAAGCATCAATAAAAATAAACTGAAGAGTAGATGATTATAAATGATAGAGAGGTTAGCTTTGTGAAGAATTTTTCCATCTCCTTACCGACTTTGACATAGTGAAGTGATTTTGTCTTATCAGGATTCGTAGCCCTGTTCGTTTTCAGAACCTGATGCCCACAGGGTCACAGATTTATCTGTTCGAGGGTTTTGTAATTTTACAGGGATACTACATCGAGCTTGGCACTAATGGAATTGAGAGGCGACGCAATCATGATGCCAACATTCGTTTGTTTTTTCATTTGTTTATTTTCTTAGAATGTAGTGAAAATAAAAATCTCTCATGTTAGTAGCAGTAACACAATCATTCAATAAATATACGTATCCTCGAACAACTTGTAATCCCTTTTCTTTAAATACAAGTACGTTTACCTTAATCACGTTTATTAATTTCAAGTGGTTTTAAGTGGTTATGAGCCCGAGTTTGTTCAGCTTTTATTTGCGATAAAGTTTTGTAATCATAAAGTATTTTCTCAAATTTCTGGCTCTAACGCAACTATTGTCAATGGAAACAATAAGACCATTTTGCCTATTCTTGTTGGACCATCCAATTTCAGAACTTGGTACAAGGCCTGGCACATTGCTTTGAGAGGTGCAAAATGCTGGAAGGTTGTTACAGATGGACCTGAGAAAGAAACGAGACCTGTGCAAAGAAAGGACGAATCTTACTTAGTCCGATTCGAACTATATGATGATAAAAATGATGCCGCCCACTCTGCCATTCTTAACGGTGTCGATCAAGATTTGCAGGAGCTAGTGTGTTCATGTGATGAAGAGCCAGAGTCTGCTAGATTTAGTTTATTTCTAGATTACATTTTATCGTGTCGGCTCTAGTCAGCGTACATTGTACATGACACGTATGGAAGACATCTAGAATACATGGTCCTCCAAACTACAGCAATGCCCACTTGGTGCCTAATTTCTCCCAATACACCATCCAGATGCTAGTTATATTAGGTCGAATGGGTAGGAACGTATTCACTATGACCCAAAAGGCTATAGACTGAGGGAAAACCTAAAGAGAAAACCTCAGCCATACCTCCCGTACTCTTTTTCGACGAGCAGCCGCAGTCCCCCTCCAATAAGCCATACAGGAATCCAACCTATCACTCCTAGAAGGTCCAACCAGCACCTGACCACTTGCGCCAACAGCTTATTTTCATTAAGGTTTGTGTATTTGGAAGTGCAGAGCCCTTCACTCTGACTTCCTGGGACAGTCGTGGGGATGCTTCGGAGAGAGGGTGATAGGGGTTTTTGATGTAGAGACAAAGCCGACTGAGTGCCGCGAGAATGAATGGGGATCCTGAAGGGCAGGATGATTGCCTCTCTGCTTGGCTTCTTTCTAACGAGAGAAAGGGTTCCCAGGCGCCACCACGTGGAGGTGCAGAGTAGGACTTGACGCTCCCGGAGTCTGCTAGATTTGCTCTGAGGCTCTTAAAAGATAAATATGATCATGAGACTACGACCTCTACCATTGAATTATTCAAAGAATTTAGCAAATTAAAAGTGGAAGAAGGTGAAATTTTATTAGAAAATATCTCTATGTTTGAAACATCATATGCACACATCTACTCTCGTCATGCAAACTCCTCTCGGCCCGATGCAGTAGCATTGAGAAGTTTCCTTGTAGTCGAGCAGGTCAAAGTTATGTGTTTTTTCCTTTCCTTAACTTCCTCTCTTAATAACATAATTGATAACTTAACCACAAAAGAGGAGTTAAATAATGTGGAGGTAAATTTCAGGTTAATTGAGATGGACACTCGACAACAGAACGATGCTTTTAATACTTCCACTGCCTATTTTGGAAATAGCAATTTATTAAAAGAAAAAGGCATCAAAGAATGTACCTGGTGCAAAAAAAATGGGGATAATTACATTGGGCACGTTTTAAATAACTGCCGAAAGTTACAAAAGTATAAGAATAAAGAAAAAGAAATAGAAAGATTCTACGATAATGCTAATATTACGACGACATCTCATGAATTTTTACCTGAAATTATATCTTCCGAGACTACTTTTGATAAAGCTTTTGCCGTCCCAAATAGTATCTCCTCAGATTGGATTCTTGACTCCGGATGTTTGGCACATATGACATCACTATAAGACCTCCACTCCTTGAATCCTCATTAAGGAGTTGTTACCATTGCCAATGGAAAAGAAATTCCCGTAAAGGGAGTAGGATCGTTTGGCTCAATTGCATAACCAGTGCTAGTAATTTTGAACCTGAGTACAATCGGGGTGTCCTCTTTGTTTTGAAATTAAAAGGAGGAAATCTAATTTCTGGGTGTAAACTAGAGTTTGATGGCTATAAAATTTATTCACAAAGTGGTCATCGAAAGTTGTTTCTTAGAAATAAGGAAAGAAATTATGCTGAAGTAGATGCTTCCAAGCAATTTGTTGTTAGACAACGCAAAATAAAAACATCTTTTTCTTCTTACCTTGAGGCACATGAGTGCTTTGGTCGTCCAGGAGAAAATGTGATGTCCACTTTGAAGAGTAAATATGCTAATTTAATACCTAACAAGCCTGAAGATTTCCATCGTCCAGCCTGCATTTTCGCCATGTTAACCCACAAGTCTGAGGCCTCCAGACCAAGAAAGTCCAGTAAACCGTTTGAAATTATTCAATCTGACCTTTCGGGGAAATTTTCTGTTGAATCACTTTCAGAAAAGTCGTACTATATCTCATTCATCGATGATTATACAAGATTTGCGTGGATTTCCTTCCTTCGAAATAAGAGTGATGCATATCAAGCAATTCATAACTTTGTGAAGTTAATAAACAATCAATATGATGGAAATATCAAAAAGTTCTTTTCTGATAATAGTGGAGAGTATATCGAAAATCGAGTTGAGCAACTCTTTGCACACAACGGCATCAATCACAAAAATTCACCGCCATATGAGCATGAATCTTATGGCATAGCTGAACGATTTAATCGAAAGATCGTCACCAAAGCAAGGGCGAGACTTATTGACCATCCAAAATTCCTCTGGGCAGAAGCTATAGCAACAATTGTTTATCTATATAATCGAACTCCCCATCGTACAATAGATTATCAATTACCTATAGAGTTATTAAATGGAAAAATACCATTAATGTCTCATCCTCATGCTTTTGGCTGCAAAGTGTATGCTCATATCTCAATTGAAACCAGACCAAGTGGTTCAAAGCTATTACCTAGAGCAATTGAAGGAATTTTTGTGAGTTATACTGATTCATCCAATATTTTTCGCATCTATTTACCTAAAAAACAAATTTTTCATGTTACCCATTAAGTTGTGTTCCGAGGTCCAAAAGCAGGGAAAGTAACTATTAATCTCCCACATTTTTTGCCTTCCTCTAATATTTCTTCTTCACAAACTTCCTCTCGACAAATTTCCTCACAACACGTTGATTCCTATTCCAATTCCACTGATCATTCTCAAATTCTAAAAAACTTGCCCATTACTGATGATTTAAATCAAAAAAAGTACACCTAAAAAATTATCAGATTCTACAATCTGCAATGCTCCAAAAAAACCTAATGAAAATTTTATTCTTCTAAGAGCACCACCAATACCTAAAATCAACTTTTCGTCCGATGACACTCTTCAAGATGAAAATTATCAAGAAATCCAGCCAAAAAGAAGTTCTGGATTTTAGATGAAGGCTATTTAGAACAGTTTCGACTTGTAAGTCAAGTCGAGGCGGTGATGCAGGAAAAGATGAATAGGGCTGGAAAGGGGTAAGACGTAATTCACACTGCATGTACAGTGTAGACGCACTTCCTTAAGGAAAACCATCAAATTCAGTAGACAAAGCTAGACAGTTTAAGGGGGTTTTTACCAAATTGGTTTCCTCCTTGTAAATTATGGAGTAGATAGTCACCTGCATGGACCCATAGGGAGCCTGATCGGGTTAAATGAAACCAATCAATAATAATAATAATTTCTCAATCAGCCTCACAATCCAATATGATTTTTTTTCGCCAATCGCTTTTATTCATTTCAACCAAGCAAGAAGATGTCAGTTCTTACATTCATCAAAGAATACGAAAAACGTTTTACAGTCCTCGGAGTAATTTTCAAAGTTACCAACTCCTGTTTAAATATAATGAAATGCTTTCTTCTATATCAAATTCAAACATTAAGGGACACATAGAAATGGATTGTAGGAAAAAGGTTAGGATAGAATCTATGCCAAAACCTAAATGTGTAAATAAAGACGACCCTAAAAGCTCGGGGTATCAGTTAGATACTTGTGCAGATTTTCACGTATCCGGTTATATGAAAGATTTTTCCTCTTATTCTATCGCATCTCAAACTATTCAAATAGCAGGAGGTAACCATAATAAAACAGCTGGTCAAGGTAAAGTTATCTTTCCAGCGATTGATAGTAACATGGAAACACTTGAAGAGGCTATACACATTCAAAATCAAACAGTTCCTACACTATCAACTTCTCAGCTTGAAAAACAAGGATTTTCTATACGATGGCCCTTATATTATCGTAACATTGAACTTCCCCGTTCAACGTGTGCTGTATTTCGAAGAATCTCATGTAGGTTAATTTCATAACCTTCATCATCAAACACAGCAAATTCATCAATTTATCAAGTGAATCGTGACTGGCATAGTATACTCGGTCATCCCGGCCATGAGGCGCAAACTAAAGCACTCAAATTGACCGGTATTACTGCATTTAAATCCTCACCAGGTCATGATATTTATTCTAAAGTGAAAATAATCAAATTTAAAGGTCACAGCTCTCTTCGTAACGCATCTTCTTTCGGGCAAATTATCCATATGGACTTAGTATCAGGAATCTGGTTGTTAATTATGTTTTCCTGTCCTGTTCAGGAAAAGAGTTTAATAGAAATAATAATTACATTGTTTTTATTGTGGACAATGATTTATCTATTTAAGTGTTTTGAAGTCCTTGTCCTAAAGTCCTTCCTTTCAAGACATATATATACTCTTTACAAAACACATCTCCTTTCTAGACTTTTCTTACCAATCATACTTCATACTAATCTTCACTATACCCTAAGAAAGGTGAGGCAACTTCTACATCATAGTATATGTGTGGCAATTCTGATCTACTTCGCCACCCAGTCATACTTATGAGTATGTATTCGCCCCATACCTCTTTTTCCCACGGCAAGGGTCTTGATACACTGACGAAGATTAAGTTAGTAATAAGTTAACACTTAGTTGGTGGCCAGAAATCTCTATCTCCAACTACTATAGATAAATCAATTCCAAATGCTACATGGTTTTTACTAGCAGTTGACGAGTTTACTGCATGGAAATGGGCATGGCCAATCTTATCCAAAAAAACAGCGCCCGATCAAATACAATATTTACTTGGACATTTAAAAATAAGTTTGGCAAGAGTCAAATTGCTATCCACACAGATGGCGGGCCTGAGATTTCAAATTCTTCACTCCAAGAATTACTATTTTCTCGTGGTAATGAATGGCATAAATCATCATCAAACGCACACGAGCACAATGGAATTGTGGAACGAAATGTACGTACGGTTACAGAGAAAAAGCGTGCACTTCATCTACAATCAGGGCTACCATTAAGATTATGGCCACTCATTCGAAAAGCAGCCATCAATATTTTAAGTAATACTCCGAACACTATATCCTTAAATTCGTAATACTTTTCCGTATTTTAAAAATCGCCAAATATTTTAAATCTACACCCTTTTGGCTGTCAAGCATTTTGGCATGATCCTCATTAAAGCAAAAGAAGGAATTTATAATGGTACTGAATTTCCATGAGGTCAATTAATTCTTAATCCTGATACATGTAGAACAATCACTAGGCGTGATGTACGAATACATGAAAAAGTATTCCCGCTTAGCAATAAGATTTTATCGCTTTAGATGAGCAACCGAAATAATCTTCACATCTCTCTTTCTGGGCCAGAAGCAGATGCTTGGAGTAAAGCTATGGTTATAGAGATGGAAAACATGGCACAACATAACGTTTGAACTCTAGTACCTCGATCTCAAGCTCTGGGAAAATTAATAATTGGAAAATGGGTTTTAAAAGAAAAGCAAAATAGAAAACCCAGAGCAAGATGGTGTGCTCGTGGGTTTTCTGAACCGTACGCTGATGAAACCTACGCTGATGTTCTACCTCCGACCACGATGCGTATGTTTTTGGCATTTGCGGCACTTAATAATTACCACAATAGGCATTTTGATATAACAGCTGCATTTTTCCACGCAGATATTGATCGTCCAATAAATGTTGAACAACCTCATGGTAGAGAAAAGCAAGGTAATCTAGTTTGCAAATTGAAAACTGCCCTTAGAAGATGGCAGGAAAACCTTCTACAAATTTTGAGTCAAATGGATTTTCAACTTCTCAAATATGATGAGAATGTTTTTCGTGATGATGATACAATTATCTCTACTTATGTCGACGACTTTATGAAATGTCAAAATCTGGATACAAAACAAATCAAGCCGCAAATTCTTTAGGGAATGCATTCAAAATTAAGGATTTAGGCGATATGACGAAGCTTCTTGGCATCAACATCAAACAAAATTCAGACGGAATACGTATTAATCAACTTGATAAAATCGAAGCTCTCTGTGGCGATATGAACATAACCACTTGCAGGGCGTAAACACTCCGATAGCAGATGATAATCTTATTGATTGTGACAAAGAAATCTTATGTTCAAAAGAAAGTGCCGTCTTCTACCGCTCCGCTGTGGGTACGTTACTTCATATAGCTAACATAACACGGCCTGATATTCAATACACTGTTAATCGTCTCTGCCGCTATATGTATAATCCATCTACTAATGCTTTAATTTCACTTAATATCTTATTCGTTAGATGTCACGCACTAAAAATGCAGCTTTATTCTTCTCAAACAATAGTGCTCCTAAACTCACCGCTTCCTCAGACAGTAGTTGGGGAAATATAAAATCCTCCAAAGGCACATCTGGAGTATTTTTTTCATTAATAACAATCCCATTGTATGGTATTCAAATAAATAAACTGTGACAGCCCAGAGTACCTGTGAAGCTAAATATGCCGCTCTCATAACACTAGCTTGTTACTGCACAATGGCTTTAGCCATTATTTCAAGAACTTCAAATACTTCAAATACACCTGTTGTAACTGAAATTGATAAAATAGCTGGAGTGGTAACAGCTGATTCTGATAAGATCTCAGCTCGAAACGGACATTTCTCATGCGACAATCTACTATTCTAAACTCAGTCAAAAGTGGTCTAGTAAAATTAAAATACGTATCTACTGACCTCTGTAAAGCCGATAGATTGACTAAATCATTGCAGTGTTTAAAACATACAACATTCTGTAATCAAATCCAGATAGATCAAAAGAATTAAGTTTCTTTTTGGGTGGGGGGTGTAAAGACACATAAGTATCATAACACACATGACACTAGGTCACATGATTAAATTAATATACACATAGTTAGATAGCAACTATGAAACCTCATGCTCTTAGCACTACATTTACCTCTTTACAACAAAAGTCACAATCCTTATCACAGAAATTTACCCTTTTCTCCCTCTTTTTCTTGAGATTTTAAATTGGGGCTGTAATTGATACTTGCATGTTGTCGTCGTTACATTTTCTGTTTATCCCTTGCCTATTGGCTGCACAATGAGCTCACAACGATATGAACGAGTATGTTAAGCATCATTTAAAAGTCCACTATTTGAGGCGAAATATTGAAAATTTGAAGATCTTTTGCCGTTTTGTATGAAATTTTTATGATTAACACTTTAGTAACAGATATCTTCAAATGATGACGACACAGAAATAACATCACCCATTTCTCCACCGCCTTCCTTTCGATCTCACACATCATCAGTTGATCCTCGAATACGGACTGGATCTACTGTAGATTCAAATTTAGCCGACGCATTTGATGCGAATGGATCAGATAGCGAGGATGAAAATAATGATGACACACGACAAAGACTAATACGGAATATCCTTCCTGCGGTGGAGCGACAAGCTACAGAAGCGACGTCATATCCTGGAGACCAAAGACCAGCTACAGCTAGAACAGAGACTAGATTCCCTTCCGCCCTCCCTTCCCGTACTACGGGGAGAGTATATGGTGGTGGCTCTGGCTCGGATGGTGTCTTTGCGAATTTAAGTGCTAAGCCAGAGTCTGGAGAAAATCTGGAAGAGCATCCACCTGTATGTTTTGGGCCATTTTTTTAACATAAGTGAACCCATACTGACGAATTAAAGACGTATGAACAAGCTGCAGCTGATTCAGCACCTCCATATTGGGAAACTACAATTCTGGCACCCGGTCTTGGTGGACCAGACGAAGTTTATGTCGAAGGCCTACCTGTGGGGTCCATTTTTTCATTTGTTTGGAATGGAATGATTTCTATGTCATTCCAACTCGTTGGCTTTCTATTAACATATCTACTTCACACTACACATGCTGCAAAGAACGGATCACGCGCTGGTTTAGGAATTACTCTAATACAATATGGTTTTTACATGAAAGGATCTGGAAGCGGCACCTCAACTTCACCTGTAGATGAAAGCTCTGTGCAATATGAGGAACCTTCAGACCCAAACAGTCATACTTTCGACCCAGAACAGCTTAATGGTCCAGGAATTGAGAGTGGAGACTCTAAAAATTGGAACAATCTCGCCAGTAGCGAATGGATGGCATATATTTTGATGATTGTTGGATGGTTTATCTTAATACGTGCTATTTGCGATTACCTTAAAGCAAGACGTCATGAGCAACTAGTTTTACAAAGTCCAGAGCGCGGTCTTAATGTGCCTATTATAGCAACAGGCGAGGAGGCAACATCTGTTGTTTAGTAAAGAATTTGATGTCTGGGCCTTGGAGAGATCAAATTGAAAACAATCTTATTATGTTTATATCTTTGAAGGGTGGTTGGGAAGCGGGCGCTTATCTGATTTTACAGCTATTTTGTTTTATGTGACTGGTTTTTTTTGGGAAACCAGTTATCCTTCGACTAAATTTTAGTAGACCACATACCACGAGCCTGATGTCTTTCTTTATCGACAGAATTTCATTTTTAATAGATATTCGGTTACAATTATAATGATAGTTGCAAAGTCCGATTAAGTTTGGTCCGATTAATACAACTTATGCATATCACTCAAACAAATCCACGAGTCATTCAGTAAATGTGCTAGAAATACGAATTTGGCGAGGGGGTTTCAACACATGAGACTACGGAGAGCATAGGGATATCGGGTGCCTCATTCTTGGGTTCATTTGAATTGCATAGGGAATGACAGTAAATACGAGTAAACTTGAGATCACAAGCCCGTTTATAAAAAAAAAGCAAAAAAGTGTATTTTTGAGAAATGTTGATGTTTTAGGATGGATAAAGGTGGTTTGGGGAGTGGGAGGTTAATTAAATCGATATTATTTTTCGGAAACCTTTGTGATTTATTTCTGATTGGTGGAATCCGGCATTTTGGTAAAAGCTCTCAGGGTAACCCAGGTCTCTGATAGGCTATTATTAAGTAGACTATGTCATAGCCTTTACAACCCCTGTTCTAAATATCTATTTAGTTAGCATCTCACAGCAAACAGCCCTCATTAAAACACTGCAATCCCCTGGGATGTGATGATTTGAGACTAAGTATGCAATCACGTCTAGCATTTCCCAGCAAATCGACTATATCTACCATATATCAAAAAAGAAAAGCTGTAACAAGTACACAGTTATTTAGATTTTGTATTCACTACTAATTTTTTTGTTTTTATCTTTATTAATTTTAATTTTTACAATTATGCATACGAATTACTGATCAAAATTACACAAGACTGTTTTGTTTTATTTTTCTAAGTAGGAGGGGGGGGGGGTGCGATGCGGGAGTAATTTTATGTTGTGATAAGGTATCTCGCATCGCATCGCATCGCATCACATTGAAAAGAAAAGAAAATGTATCATTTAATTTACACCAAAACTGTACTTTCAAGAACATGAGTTTTAGGCTGGGTCTGAATGAGGAGAGATAGAAAGGAATAGAACTACAGTTTTACGTTTCATAAGATATTGAATACGAGAAGTTTTTTTGATTTAAGTAGAAGGACGGGGGGGCATAAAAGATGTTTAACAAATACGAGAGCATATATTTTCACAATTGGTTTAATCCTACAATCTATTTCCAATACTATTAATTTTTGTTTTTCGTCTCTTTTCTTTGAAGCAGTGATATCTATTTTGGTCTATCTTTTTTTAATTTTTAGGAGTGAAATAGCGACTTATATTGATAAGTAATCAAGGTACGCAAGCAGCAGAGACGAATTTTAGATATTGAAATGAGTTTTGAATTTTTTTTGAAATTAAAGTTTTAAAGCTCCCTTTCAAAACACCCACCCTCCAAAAATAGGTTCTTGGATAGCCCAAAAAATCCTCTAATTACATCCTCGTAAGGCTTACTAACGTTTGCTAAAAGAAGATGGATTTTTGGGATGAAAACGAAACCGATTCGTTCAAGGATCATTTAAAGCCTTTACTGACCCCTACAAGGGACGCTATGATTTTAATAAAAGTTAATCCAATGAAGATGTTATCAAAACAAATTTGCTTGTGGCAAATTACCATGAATTTAGTTGATCACCTGCTTGGCCTCTGAGTCTCAGGAATTTTGGCATCTTAAGCAGATCAAAACAGCCTGTTATGCATCATATTGCCATCAGGTTTCAAGATTTGCTTTAAACTAACAAACGCCGTACCAGGCTCGACTGTAACAACACCTTCGAGTCCTCATTGTCTTATTTATCGTTGGTTGATCGAATTTCGTTATTTATCGAGTTCTGAAATGGCCATACTCGCGTCAAGTATTAAACGTCTAACATAAATCTTTTTGATCCTTTTAACTAATTTCATGGATTGATATAATTTTTATGAGCTCCTGGAAGATTTGAGCATTTACATGAGACTGTAAACCTGAATCTCAAAAAATAGGGCAAATGGATGGTTCTCCAGACACTCTATAAAGCAGCAGTAGTTATGACCTTTCGACTGGCAATATTGTGACCGGCATTTCTTGATGGGGACAGCTTGATCAAAACGAAAAAAAGTTCCAATGGCATTCCGATATTTTGGTGGTAAGAACACACCGAGATCAGATTATTGTGAAACACGAGAAGTGTAAAGAATTGATTGTTTCATACTTTATTCACAAATTCGCCAGGATTACATAATGATATTCCCGTTCGCTACAAGTATACGATATTATTCGGTTTTAGATCGAGTAAATGTGATGAAGGTATAAGAGGGTCAGCTAATGACTATTTTCATCGATTTCCAGCCATTACTTAAAGTAGTGTAATACGTTCATTTAGACTCCTTCAGACCAACTTGTTTAAAACACTTGAACTTTAAAATCAAGGGCTTAATTATTATGCCAAGAGGATCGTCATCTGTAGTCTCAAATCATATTCCAAATATTTTCTGCCATGAAAAATAGAGAAAATTGGTATAGCTGTAGAAGTCCACTGAATTCCCCGGAAATCTTGGAGTCAAAGGGACTGACCAGATCGATAAGGGCGATCGAAGATGCTCCCAAAAATAAAAAGCTTTGACATGATGATTTACTTTAGCTAGTTCACTCATTCATATCGTTGGCGATCGTAAATGGAAGTAATGTCGGGTCAGTGATTGTAGAAAGGATAGAGATGACACCCAGATACAGGTATAACATACAACAGCACAACACTTGAAAACTATTACAGTTCACACTCAATGGCTTCCATTTCTCGCAAATAATTGACTTGTCGATATTTTCAGATGGGATCAAGGCAAGCATTCATCAGAACGTATTTACACCAAGTAAATAAGTTTGACAGCGAAAGGTATATTTCACTGGTGATGTTCCATCTCTGTAATAGTTCGGGATTTTTAATGCATGGAGAGTCGTGAAATGATGTGCCTTGAAATTGAAATTTCTTCCATTTGGACTTGCCACTTCTCACATTTTGGCATCTTCAGAAATTTAAGGTCCTAGAGTTTTCCGTTTCCTGGTTTTACTGCCCTCCCACGAAAATTTTCTTGCCTAATTCTGATGACGTATGTTTTCCAGACCATAATCCGTGACTATTCGGAAGCGTCCATCATTTATTCTAAAACATTCCTCATTTCTGCCCTTAAATCTTTTTTCTTTCATTTTTTTTCAAATAATGTAAGAAATCCTCATTGAAGATAACGAAGATGAAAAAATATTGCAAATGATCAGGTATGGATTTCTGGGCCGGTCTAGTTAGTGGTGCTGCGGGTATAATTATCGGTAACCCCTTTGATATCATCAAGGTTCATTTACAAATTAATAAGGACAACAACAACAACAACAATAATGGAGTCAACTACAAGAATCTAAATAACAGTAGTAGTAATAATGGTGATAAATCAAAATTATCAAAATTAAAAACTTCCTTAGGTAATCTACGGCAACAACAACAAGGCCGAAAGATTAAATTCATTTCTCTACGGAAGAACTATTCATTAAAAGATCGCAAAAATAACCCATGGCTCGTCGGTGTCGCAGCGCCTGTTCTTGGATATGGAGGATTAAATGGACTTTTGTTCATGACTTACAATCGGATGATCACATTATTGAATAATAATAACCATAACAAGAGTGATACAGCTTCTGTTTCTACTCATGATAAAAATGATCATCTGTTTCTGACAACATTTATAGCAGGAGCACTAGGAGGGTTGGCTACCTGGATTATCTCTACTCCTACAGAATTAATAAAATGTCGAGCTCAAGCACAGATTCGAACACGTGACAACGAGAACATTGCAACGACACACCAACAACAGCGACAAAATTATCTCCATAATTGTAAAAACCCCACCTCAAGTTGGGAAATAACCAAAAGAATAATTCGGTATGAAGGTATTCGGGGTCTATATTTCGGTGGAGTGGTAACCGCTTTAAGGGATAGTATTGGATACGGATTTTATTTCTGGACCTATACAATTACCACACGTACTTTCACTCAATTAGTAGACTATAAGACTTCACCATCATCATCCTTTTCTTCGATGCATCAACAGGATGCAGAAGTTGCAAAAATGTTGATCTGTGGCGGTATAGCGGGTATCGCCACATGGGCGAGTATTTTTCCCTTGGATCTGATTAAAACCCGTGTTCAAACACAGTTGCCAGATTATGAAACAAAGATAAACTTATTAGAAATGGGAAACAACAATAATTGTCCTTCGAGCAGAAGAAGAGGAAGACCTACAGGCTTGAAAATCTTCCGAAATACTTTGGTGAATGAAGGCCCACAGGCTTTTTTTAAAGGCCTAACAGTATGCAGTATCAGAGCATTCATTGTCAATGCAGTTCAATGGTCTATATATGAGGGGATCATGCAGAAATACAGTAATTCAAGTTACGTAATTTAACTGAGCTCAATACCGAACCTCACTTAGCCACCAGTTTTTTTTTATAAAAAACTGTTTTGCTGTGGGAATATAAAATCAGATATGCTGTGATAGTATCTCAATGAATGTATATAAAATAGCTGTAACGGGGGAGCTGGCTTCATAATTTGTCCACACAGAAATCACAAATAAATATCACAATGACATTTTGTTTTAGGAGTCATAATTATTCCTCTTCACAAGTGTAAGTAACAAATCTAAAATGATTTCTCGTGTAGGTTTAAAGTTACAAAATTATCTTAAACTACTCGTATCTGTTGTAACTCTAGGCAAATGTTTCAGATAGCCTAGCTTTCATCGAAACATCCAACCTAAATTGAACTAATCCAAAACATTTTGTTTACGATGCAAGATGCAAGATGCAAGATGTTAGATATCTGGGTCATAAGGGAGATCAAGTGTCTTGCATAGTATCCTTTTTTTTTTTTTTTTTTTTTTTAATTTCTTCCTGAATGAATTCCTGTTTCTTAATTTCAGACAAGAAGTGTTTTTCACAGCCAGCAAAAACAATATCAATCTCAAAAAAAATCGTCATATTGGATTTTTCAACTACTGCTTTCAGAAAAATGTATATGATGAGGCTAGATATTCCTTAATCATAACTAAATGAAGACGAACCAAACCAAACCATACCAAACCAAATTTATGCATGGATTCTTTTCATGTTGTGTTTGAAGTCGTACTGTATCGCTATATAGAAAAGAAACCCTTTCTTTCCCCCCCTCAATCCAACTAAGATGCACGATTTCAGTGGAGAGGATTGCTTGCATAACGTTCAAACAACATTTTTAAAAAAAAAAAAATAAAATAAAATAAAATTTTTTGAATCCTTTGTGAACCGTTCGTTATATGACACCAACTTTTTTCCGCCTTTTTTAATGCTTATTTCCCTGGTTAGTCCTTTAGCTTGATGACCTTTTCTCGAGCAACTATATAATCATGTGGATTTGCCATGGAAATTGATCATCCTTAGATTTCGTGAGTAGATAGAAAGAAAAAAAAAAATTCTGACTTGAAGTAACAAGGGTTTTTATAAAAAATTTTCATTAAATCATTCAGATGCTTCCCAGACGCCCTAGATAATAAGCTAACATCACCCAAGTCCTTTAAAATACATAATTTCAGCATTTGCCTCATCAAAAGAATAGTAAATTTGTTTGACTAGATATACTCCAAGAGAGTTGTTCGAACATGAAAAAGAAAAGAAAGCAGTGAAATCACCAATAAGCTAATACAAAATAATTAATTCAGACATCATTGATACAACCGTACTGTGCACGCTGGTGTGGAACAACTTAACACCAATAATAGTCAGACTGAAATGACAAATAATAAAACAATTTTCTCCCGAGTATTGCTGGAACTTGTGCTTTACCAATTGTTGCAATATTTGGTATCGTTAGTGTTGTCGAGGATAATCCTCATATGCCACAGCTGCATTGAATCCTGTATTAGAGTTGGCCCTATCGACATCATCGAGGGAGCGATAAATGTAAGTTGGACCACCTCCACGACCTCTACCTCTTCCTGAACGAATGTTATTGCTGTCACGGTAGCCGCGTTGAAAACTGGAATGTGGGGATTTCCGACCATTTAGACCGGGAATCTGATTTTGCTGATATGAGTTCTTATTGCTATTAGACTGATCATAATATGGACGATTACGTTCCTGGTTTGGGGCATCATCATCATGAGCACGTTTACGTTTATTAGACTTTGATGGAATTAAGCTTTCATTCTGCTTTTCCCGAGGGTCTTCTTCGTTTATTCGAAGCATAACTTTCTCACTAACGGTGCTTTCAAAAATATACTTTTTGTTTGCTGGAAGTGGTTGCCAATTCTGAATTAGGTTCGCGTCCGCAAGACGAGCTCCTCTTCGTAATGCTAAAACGACAAAAGGAACCGGATTTTCAGTGTAGTATTTTCTAGTACCGGGCACAGGACGCACTCGAGCTGCCCATATCTTATTCTCAAATACTGCAGTGCCTATAACTTCCCAAGAGATCTTATTGCCCATCCCTCCAACCTTTTCTAATATGCTATCGGAAGCTGGCCGAGGGGAAATTAGAATATTATTGGCAAAAAATTTCACTTCAGATTCTAGCAAATTTGGCGGTACGTTTGCCAATTGAAGTAGCTTTTTAGAGTCATCACTTTTTATTAGATAACCGGTGTAGAAAGCGGTTTTTTTTATTTGAAGACGTCGATCACGCTTTCCATGATTACCTTGAGAGATAGCAATATTATGATCATTAATCAGCCGTTGGACTTGTGCTATCTCCGATACTGGATCTAGCTGTGTAGGTCCATCAGCTACTTGAATGACCTCAGCCGCGATCTTGCCTCTGGTTTGTTTAACAAGTTGAGCTTTGTTGTATTCTGAAAAGAAGTCTCTGAAAGCCTTTGTATGCTTAACTCTATCCTCGTAAATACGGAGTTCATCAGCTTTCTTGTAGGTTTCCATTAAGCATTCCAAGAACATCTTCTTAAATATCATCGTACTTGCGAAACGTTCATTATTAGGACCGACGATAGGTTTAAGACAGATTATATCAAAGTCAAGCTTCTTACTTTTCAACATTTTTTTTATGAGTGTTGAAAATCCAGTTTCTGATCGACCAGTTAAGAGTACTGTCAATGCATCCTTTTGCTGCATGCTTAATTCAACTAACTCGACAATCTTTTCATTCCACCAGCCTTTCCATGCTTTGGGTTCCTCTATCTCAATTCCCTCACCAGTTGCCGCTAGAAATCTTTGATCGTGCCACCACCCTCCTGTCAAGAATGTGTCCTGTGATTGTAAAAAATTTATGCTGGGACCATTCCATATCTGATGATTAGGAAGTGGACTATTGAATACTAAAATTAAAAATTAGACTGGTTCCAAAAATTGCAATTAAAACCTTACATGTGTTATCAAAATCGTAAATGTGAAGTGACTTGATATCTTCTATGGCTATTTTGATTCGTAAGCTTAAATTTTAACAAGGCTTAAACACAATTCAGATTACCTGGTAATTTCTTATTTGCTATTGACCAACGGTTAAGAGAAGTCAGAGTATATAATATCTTATTATTCTCGCCATATTGGAACTCCGACATAGCAATTAGATTCATAAGATTTATTACGCTACAGTAAGGCTTGTCCACGAGACAAAATCTGTTATCTTTGTTTGGCTCGGTTAGCTACAAGGTCTGTCAACGGGTTGATCACAACGATATTTACGACTTAAAACTTCATGAGCTCCATCCAGTCTACCCTCAAAGTTCTACGATATCTCACATATCCTTTCTAAACCGAAGATGCTTGGATAGTTTTGAGATGTCATGTCAAGACTGCCAACAGTCAAGGGATACATCTTGTAACCTAGTTATTATTGGAGTTTTTGCAAAGCCAAAGGAAGATGAAGCTAATGAAGCAGTTAAAGACATCATAAGCAAGGTAATTCAATATCTAAGTTTTTGTAACTAACTAAAAATCATCATTACAAATTATCTATTATTTCATATAATCTCTATCGTGGCCCAGATCAGATTTGAAAATCATGAAGGGACTCAAATCTCCAAATAACACTGTCGTACTCGGGGGCGTCACGGGTGTTAATAACCAGGAAGAGTTTATTGTTAAATTGAGGAACAAATTAGAGCAAAGTTCTAAATCGTAGCTCATTCTTATCCGGAAATAAATTATTTTCACCACCTCAATTTCCGCTCTTGCCACGTTTTTCCACGCCTCTTTATGTGACATAGTGCATTCCGCTTGAATAACTGTTCTTCTCCGATTTGAACTAGTTTCTTTGTTCCAAAATGCTTGTTGAGCGCATTGTTGGTAGCTCGAAATATGAATCATCTCATTTGCTACTTCCGTCATTCTTTTCGGATAACTTGGATAAAAATACTTTTAAAATTTAGTTCAAGTTCCTAGATCTAAAGCTTCATCTTTACTCTGGGTTCAGAACTGGCGGAGCTGGAGGGGATCACGGCCTCAGGTGTGCGCTCGTCGTTCATGCCCACTATTTACTTGGAATTTATATGAAAAACTTAACTACAAAAAAGGAGAAATAAAGAGAATACAATGTCTGGGTTAGCCTAGCTATTCTCATACCAAGCTCTAACTCGCCATTAACTTTCCTGGTAGAAATTTAAAAACTTATCTCGAGTCCAGAAGAGGATGAGTTAGGTTAATGATCATCAAAGCAATCTGTAATTAGTATAAATCGTTTAAATCTCCTGGGACTATCATGAGCAAAGATTTGTCTACCAGAGTTCTCTGTGGTCATACCATTTCGGAGTTTACGCATCTGGTTTGCGTGCCTTTGACAACGAAGTAAAGTGGGCGAGGGTAGTCTCTTGCCCACAAACGCATACGAGATTGGCGTCTGCATGATTTAAGCAACAATCATAGACTGCGAACGCACCATTTCCTGCTCTGGTAGCTGGTAGTTTATGGAGGAGGCGCTCAGATAAAGAGAGTTCAAATGGCTTCCTAATGCGCACATTCAAGTCCAGGTCTTGATATCAAACTTCGGACCACTTTTTTTCTACTGAATATTGGCGTTTCTACTGCATTATTCGACGTAGCAATGCTAAATTATTAAAGCTGGCCTTGGTATGTCTCTTCAGTAGATGTAGAAGAGCAGCACGGGCTTCCGCGTCTGCTTCTTCATTCCGCTAATTCTAGAGTGACCTGATATCCATCTATAGTATATACTAACAGACTTCGCTAAACTATAGAATAGTTTAGTTATCTGGATACTGGAAGCTGATTTTTCTGATTTTAATGCTATTACTGCGGCCTGGTTATCGGGAAGCACAAAAATCCTCTCAGCATTTCGTCTCGTAGAGAATGCAGCTCGAAGAACAATTGTTGTGCGCCAAATATCTCTGCATCATGTACCTCTCCATGTTGAAGAGTGTACCCCCTCACAGATGTCTGCTGAGATTATTGTACTCAATAATTCATGATACTTTTGTGTTGTTTCTATCTTTATTCCAAGAGTTAGTGTGCACACTGAAGCTGTAAGTGGCTCCTTGGGTTCACTCGGAGGTATCTGTCGTAAAGCCTGCTGTACTCGAGACATCTGGGTTTCCGGTCTCTTTGATAATCTAGGCTTTGATTTTGATTTTTTATTTTAATGTGTTTACATTAGGATATACACTGGCTCTGATCCGGAGTGAGTGCCACTCATCAAGAGTGCTGATACGTCACTGGTCATGCATTTTTCTTTTCCAACTCATGCTATCGTATCCCTTACGTTCGTCTATACTAAGTCTATTATTTTTCTAGCGCGGTGTGTTGGTTCACCCACTATCAGGCAAGCTAGGCGATGCATCTCTGCCCACCTATCAATCTCTCTTCTCCTTGGCCATAGTAATTATTTGCACCGGGTTGCTAGGCCCAGTAGGCCGAGATAAAGTCTCCGGTTGCAATTGTCTTAGGGGATAGTGTCAGGTCTACTAGTGGCTACACCGCACAAGTATCGTGTGGTGTTTTTTGTAGACATTTAAGAACATTATCTCATTAACTTCATCCTAGAAGCAATCACCGGTTGACGAGAGCGGGTAAATTTGTCTAGATATTATCCTTTTTTGATTTTTCTTTACGTAAGTGCCATCTTAAAGCCAAATGCTGACAACTCCGAAAGGAAGATGAAGATCATAGTAAGGGTGAATCTTTGTACGCTTAGACCATTATGACTCTTTTTTCAACAGGAAATCAATTCATAATTTGCAGGCACGAGCTAGCGCAATTTCTTCCGTGGATCCCTCTTTTCTACATTCGCAGATATAAAATTGAGTATTTCCTGTAGGGGATAGCAAGCCTGTGGGTTGCTTCTCATAAATGAGATGTGACGTATGTCGAAAATTCGACATGAGTCGTATAAATGTTGTCATCAATTCTATTAATTTCTGAAATTCGATTGCTCGGTGCATAGAGACTTAAAATTTTCAAAATAGCAATATTTTCAAATGCAGCTTTAGCTCAAAGGACTGCTTGGTATTGACTGCTCGAGATTTCATGGAGCAATTGTAATGTTATTTTTTTATTCTATAAGCAGGCTATTCAATATTGTATCCAATACGTTCAGAAAGAGTATAATGGGATCAGCCTGCTTCAATAAGCAAGATAGACCAACAGCGCTTATCACTAGTTCAGGAGCAATATCTGGTTGATTAATTAATGGGCTAGCAACATTGAAGAATCCACAAAACCAGAGTCAAGTTCTTGAAATGGCTATTGAGACTTCAAATACAAAGAGAAAAAATCACTCGATACTTAGTGGACCAGGAGGTCTCTTAATCGTAACCCATCAATTCAGATAATGATGGCCTCGACTCTTGAATGTGCTCGGGTCAAAGGTGCAACATGTAAAGCGATAGAAAAATTTTACGAACCCTGCAATGACGTGAAAAAAGGTATGGAATTCCAGATGAGGATATTTGGAACATAGACGAACAAGGAATGGCGTATTCAAACACGTCAGTTTTAGCTGCAGTTATCATGAAGAAAGCGTACAAAAAAGTACCATAAACAGATAAATAGGTAACTTTTACTGAAGCAATACCCTCTTGAAGGCGAGAACCCTCGGAGTTTATGGATTTGGGAAAACTCTCCTAAAAATGTATTCACCAGGTCTTCATAGGATGGACAAAATTGGTAAGGAGACGCGTTTATTACAAAAGAAACATCTTCTGTGCCGTTGCAATGTAGATATTTACTTTTTGATGGACTTGAAAATCATGATTACGTTGACTTCTTATGGGATTGTGAGCAAAAACGAGTACACGTTGTTTTCGAATCACCTCAGACATCTCATATTCTTCAGCCCCACATTGAATCGCTGGTTTTTTATTTCTTTAGATGCAAGTACGCATTTTTTCAATATAAATGAATACCAACCTTTAAGAGACGCTCTAGAATTTCATTCACTCTAGTCCAATGTTTTTTCATATTCCTCTCGGTAAAAATTATAACTTCGCCCCTATAAGCCGAGTAAGTTACTCGCAGCAGATCACCAAGAATCAAGCTTATTCATCTCTGGAAAGCTGGTGGCGCTTTAGCTAGCCATAAGGGAGTTAGTTACTAACCACTTAAAAACCAAAACGAGTACGAATCGCGGTTTTTCACTCGTCGCCCATGGCCACCCGCAGATAGAAAAACTATTCGGAAGTTTTGTTTTGGTAGTCAATTAGCTCCTGATACCATGTGTACCGTGTCTTGAATGAGAAAATTGGGTATCTGTCACGTTCAGTTATGGCGTTTAAACCTCTATAGTCGACATAAAACCGAAGTCCACCTATAGAGCCCCTCCCGGTGAACTATTAGTATGGATGGATCCAATTTTTATCTCGCAATTCTGCCAGTTTTCTTCTCAACACTAGAAGTTCTTCACGAGACATTCCATCCAAAAGTCCCCATTGTGCTTTTTTACTATGAGCATTATCATTTTTTTGCAAAGTAATTTTGGTATCCACTCTTGGTCGATGTGAGCCAAGTGTATCATTTTTTCTCGCATCATCGTCCAAAAAGAGATTTTTTTTAGGGAGGCCGGTCATCACCGTCTCTCTTTACGCTATATCCTTCTTTTTTAATGCTTATTCTATATCTTTCATTGATACGGCTTCGATGACTATATGAGGGCTGGCTCCAGTTTAATTAACTATCTTAGTGAAATTGACTGCTGATACTAAAGCTTTATTATGAAAAGTAACGTGTGAGACTTATGACTGGACTGTTGCTGGAGAATGGTTCTCATACTAGCCACTACTTTGAACAATTGTACCCTTTTTCGACGCCCCGATCTGCAAAAATGTCTTTTAGCTAAATAATTATTTTCCATCCATGGCTTACTGGGGATTAAAGGTATGTTAGATTAGGCATCACATAGTTCCTAATTTTCTCTTGTCAACTGCCAATAACTATGATGGTGCATGCCAGATGCGATACCGTGGCTACGACTTTACCATCGGCTGATCTCAGGGGCCTTTCATCAGATAATTTTCGCGCACACGATATCACATATTACTGAGAAACATAGGCAGCTAGCTGGTGTCAATTCATGCATTTCTTTGTAGCAATGTTTTTCCTGCTCCATGAATGGCTTCTTGTAAATGGCCGGTGGAGATAAATGCCAAAACACGCTTATTTTTATGTCGCCAGACACATGAAGGGAAACATTAAATTCTTTCACCCTTTTCCTTATTTTCTTACGTCCCTGCCCTACTCCATTAAATTCCCATGCCCTGTCGCTACTAGGGTCTGCAGCAAGCTAGAGTTTGCAAACTCCAATCAGCACTAGAGAATTTATCACTGAAAGAAACCCAGGCTAAAACATCCATAAAATTACTCCATCTAATTGGTCAAGCCACGCCAGATTTTAGTTCTGACTGATTAATTCTGGGAATCATCAAATTCTTATTTTCTTACCCCCATACCCTGCTGCTCTCTTGACTGCTTTCTCCAATCATCATTAGGAACACTTT
Organism: Erysiphe pulchra; assembly: GCA_002918395.1. Lineage (NCBI taxonomy): Eukaryota > Fungi > Ascomycota > Leotiomycetes > Helotiales > Erysiphaceae > Erysiphe > Erysiphe pulchra. Next base: position 24,551 of record PEDP01000179.1, read on the forward strand.
AAACGATAGTGACCAGGGCTTTAGTTCCAACCAATAACGAGAGTCACTCACTAATGATTTGGGACAAATGCAAAAACACAAATGCACATATACCGTTTAAATCTCCTCTGCCTCTGCTACCACTGTCTCTGATGTCGTTACAGTCTTTCGCGGTCGACGAGAAAAGGTGCGGGAATCGAGTTCGAGCTCTATACAAATGCGATATCTTCTTGGCCTCGTGCTAGACTAATCACCCTAGGTTATACCTTATGGGTGTCAGTTTGCTCAGTCCCAAATTATTAGTGAGTGACTCTCATTATTGGTTGGAACTAAAACCCTAGTCGCTATCGTTGATGGATGATTGGAGAAAGCAGTCGAGAGAGCAGGGGATGGGGGTAAGAAAATAAGGAAAAGGGGTAAGAATTTAATGTTTCCCCACATTAATATTCAGATAAATCCACCCACTTAATCACAGGGAAATGTCTCTTGCCTCCACCGCTACCTTTGTTTTTTCCTTCAACGCCAATTCCATGGTGCTATTCGAATCAAAATCTGGAGCAGAATACCGCATTGCACTTCTTTGGGACTTTGAATTTAATATATTTCTGTTACAGTTTTATGAAAGCGTTTTATAAATATAAGATTGGTTGTTGTGACAATCTTAATACATCAATTATAGTCCCGCTGTCGCCTGTTTTTTTGTAATTGGCAGCCAGCAAGAGATCTATATGCCCCCTCAATGTTTCAAAAAGGACATTTTCAGATAACAATCTGTTATTATTACTATTATTTGACGCCAAGCAGGCAGGTACACTGGCTAATCCCGGGCATTTTGTTAGCTCTCAGACACTTACTTCAGTGTAAACACTGACTGATATTGACAGCTTCTCTTTCAATACTAATCGCCTCAAGGAACTAATCCGAGTACTATTGAGGCCATGGAGGTGCCCATCAAGAGCGCTACGATTCTTCGCATGTACAAGTTAGACTAGTAACAAGTATAGCCAGCCCCTCCTGAAAGAGTAAGTAAAAGAGAGGAGGAACTGATATTAGCTAGATCTACCAGATCTAATTGCCAAGTTTGAACGCCCTAGATGAGATTGTAACTAACTATATTCAGGTTTATGTTTTGCGAGAAAATGGCTTGAAGTCTTCTTCCAACTTTGATCCAGAGTACTTAATTTTCTTCCCGCTCTGTTTTGAATGCCTTTTTGTTTTTTTACCAAAAATGAAATTCAACCTAACCCCGCCTTCCCATCTTAAAATGTAAGATTCAAAAAACAAAGAGGAATCTTCTTTGACTTTGAAGAAGATCACCGATCAGTATTTGCTGTGGCCACCCGAGCTCTATCTACTATTGCTAAATGGGCAAGCAGGAGGCAGGGATTAAAAGTTTGATCTTTTTCCGTATTGGGTTAGGATGGGCTAGCCAGGGAACGGGCGTGAATAAATTTAGAGAGATACACACCCAGGAATAATGAATAGTCAGTCATCGCAATGGGGAATTAGTTGATTATTAATAGCTTAGTTGATTATTAATAGCATAGTTAAGAAGAAGAAATTTTGAGCGTGGATTGGCTGAAAGTTAGAATCAGCAAATTCGGAATTATGCAAAGTGGAGGGGTGTAGGCTAATGACATTTCCCTTTAATTATACAGTATACAGTAAATAACCCATACCAGGAAGCACATTAATTATGTTTGTAGCTTACAAACCGATTCCCCTATAAATAAGCGATTGGTTCCCTTAACCAGTTTTTGTACCCTGCTAAAGTACCCCTGAAATAAAATATATGCCAGAACGGCGGGAATATTCCCTAAATGATATGCCCATGCAACTTTACGCTATTTGAGGTAGATATACCAAACCAGGTATCTGATTTGTCAGGGATGCCCACCGTGGTAGTTGATTCTTTGCCACAATAGCTTGATTAGCTAAATCTCTAGCCTTTGGCATGCACAAGTATCTGCGTAAATAAGCAGAGATTTATTGGAAGAAGCATTTGCCTAGTGGAATGCGAATCGGCATGGCATGACTTTATTGGTAGTATGTGATGAGTAAACACTCCCGCGAAAGGTCTAAGGGTCGTGGTCGGCTGATTGAAGTTTTATAGAGCCATGTCGTGAACAATTCATGCATTTCTTTGCAGCAATATTTTCTCCTGCTCCATGAATGGCTTTTTGTCCATGGCCACTGGAGATAAATGCCAAAACACGCTCGAGAGAAAGATACCCATCTAAGACCCATTGGTTTACCCTCTAATGGACTTCTTCTTTGAACTTATGGAAATTAGACGTTCAGAAAAATTACCCTGCAAATATCGATATTCTGAGGTGATTATCGCTTTTAGCTTTTAATTCAGGGAGGTTTGGCAGATTGAACTAATCTCAAATAATTTCTGTTGAGTCTCCATTGCACATTCTGAAGTAGTTGATTTATTACAGCATGCCCAAACTAATTTCCCCTCTAGAAAGAATTGTAACCACATCTTTTCCCAAAGTTACAGAATCCCCTCCTTTATTTACTAGCGATGATCCTAAACTCTTCGTTGGTGATGTTATAGCCTGATTAGGCCTGTAAAAGGTCACATCTTGCTTATTAAAGTCTCTTCTGGTAGTAAATTTTTGAGTAGCGTAATGTAAGAAGGACGCCTTGAGTATTTGCTGAGAAAGAAAGGTGGGGTGATGGCGAAAGTTGCGTAGCTCAAACGATGTACTCTCTTAAATTTAGGATTTTCACGCTTTTTCAATAGTCGTATTCACTAGGTTGATGTTGGTATGTAAGGCTCCGTAAACTTAGGTGGTGATATCAGTAAATGCTATCCATGCTATCGGTTTCCTTGTTGAGTGTGTACGAATGTCTACATATACTGTATAGGAGGAGTATGTGCTCGGCTTGTGCCATCAGAACGTAAAATCTTCTACCGAATCTCGGATAAACCATTAATGCGCCGCTTTACTCAGAGGCCCCGTGGTGCCCCCCAACACGAGACAGTCTGCTTCGACCCAAATAATCCCTGTTAGCGTTAATCTTCGAGATGATAATTGGATGGTTAAAATCCTCCCCAATTGTTCTCTATTACTGTTAACGCTAGCAAGGGTTTTTTTTTTTTTTTTTGGTTGAAACGAAGGCCTCTAGCGCATCTTCACGTCATCGCGATCCCAAGTGCTGGGTAGTACTTTGAGGGGTCATTCTGTAGTATTAAATTCTCACGTGACAAGTATTTTAAGGCACGATGCCGTGTTCGGCCATGTGGATCTCAGGGCCGCTGCCAAGCCACGGATGCACGGTAGAGTTTTACAGTGTCAGCCGAGGCGACTTAGATTGCAATTGGCCAAGAGGATTCGCAGCGAAAGTCAACTAGCTTAGTGGTAAGATTTTTTGGTCGTCGCCATCCGCTCCTGGCCACCCACTACCGTCGAATATGGAAATCCTCTTAAGATCAAAAAGAACTATTTGAATATTATAAATCAGAGATATGCCTTCATATCAGCTATACCTATATCGCTCAACATACATATTTGGAGTTTTCAAATATATTTCATTCCTTCAGAACTGTGCTACAATATTCTTATGACTTATTCTAATCCTTATCGGATACAAAAAAGCAAAAGAACGCTCTCAAATTACACCGATATACTTTAGTTCTCTTTATTAAAGAATCAAAATACATGACTTTATCTATACTTTATCTTTGCCAGTTAAGAGGCCTGGCGCATTTAGTCAAATCCTTTTCCTTTTCCCAACGGCCTTATTTTAAATACCTCTATGGATAAGGGAAATGAAATGGGCCACCAGCCCAGTAATGGCAGTAGTTCAAGTGATTTTGTGAGTCTTTGTAGTTTAAAATCAACCTTTAACTTCTGGTCAAAACTTCCTGTCTAATTATTTAAAAGGTCCGCAAGCTCTATAAGTAAGTTAATCTTACAATAGTTTCGTCCTAATATTAATATTTTTTGCACTAGAATGTTAGAAGATGCTACGTATAAGGAAATCGTACGATGGACAGATGGAGGTGGTTCTTTCGTCGTTCTTGAAGTATATACCATTGGAGGACTCTGATGTTTTCCTTAATAACACTTGAGTAGAATGAAAAATTTACCAAGACAGTGCTGCCTAAACATTTTAAACATAGTAATTTCGCTTCTTTTGTCCGCCAATTGAATAAATACGACTTCCATAAAGTCCGATTGAATAACGATGAAAACGCGCCATCACCATATGGTCCAAATGTTTGTGTATCTTAACTTATCACACTAAATTTAGCTGACACATTGGCAGGCATGGGAATTCAAGCATCCTGAATTCCAGGAACATAAGAAGGATCTTCTTGACAACATTAAGAGAAAGGCACCTGCAGCGCGAAAGCCTCAGCCATCTGTTGAAGATCAGGCTACAGCACAACAAGTCGATCTATTAAACAGTCAGCTAGTAGCGTCGCAACAACAAATACAGAAATTAACTGAGAGCTTTAATGAATTAGCCCAGAATCAAGCCAAACTAATGCAATACACAGTTCAGTTACAAAGACTAGCATGGAGTCATGAACAGGTAATGCAAAGAGTAATATACTGTGTTGATTCACAGAAAGAAAATCATCGGCTCACCTATGGTACCGGGCTAAGAAATGGAGACATACCAAATGGCAGCTCTATTGATGATAATGTATCGTCTTCACTACAAGAAGCTAGTGAACTTCTACGAGAGTTCTCTGCTAAAAACTTACCAGAGAAGGAGCTTGAGCAAATGACAAATAACTCTCACCATGGAAATGACTTTTCAATGCTCCCAAGTGACCCTCCTATGGCGCTACAACCAACAACTCACAACGCAGGATTTTATAATGGTAATGAACTTGAGAACTTAGTATATCCAGTAGGTAATACAAACGGTATAAATCCTATTCATAGCGAGCATATCCATAATATACCATATCCCCCTCCAACAGATATAATGGTTCAAAGTTCATTATCAGATATAACATCCGAAAACTCTATAATTCCAAACCCCAAGAAAGTTGGGGGTGGCAAGTCATTATGGGGAAACAGAAAACCAATGATTCTACTCGTTGAAGACGATAAGGTTTGTGCTCGCATTGGCATGAAATTTTTACGAGCTTTTGACTGTGGTGTTGAAACAGCTGTAAGAGTCAGGACTGATTTCTTCGAGTATTATGAGCTGACATCTCAAAGTCTGATGGTATACAAGCTGTTTCAAGAATCAATAGTTACCCCAGTACTTTTGACCTAATTCTTATGGATATAATTATGCCTCATTTAGATGGAGTATCTGCAACTGTTTGTATCAAAGATCTACACCCACATATTCCAATTATCGCTATGACTTCAAATATTCGAGCCGATGATATTCACATGTATTTTACTCATGGTTTGTTGTTATTATTCGAAAAGTATAAATTGCTAATGAGAACAAGGTATGGATGACGTTTTACCTAAACCATTTACAAAAGAGGGTATGCTGCGGGCTTTAGAAAAACACTTACCAGAACAAAAAAAAACAGTTTTTCAATCTTCAAATCAAATTTCTCATCCTGGAGAATTCAAAAATTCCGAAACATCACATTCATCCCTATCTATTGACATGAGTCAGATTTCAACGTCTCAGATTAAAACCGAAACACTTCCTAGTGAAGCAGCATCATCAGGTTCACCATGGGATCAATCTAACCAGCTTACATTACCATCGCCCGTTGGAAATCCATCTGGTAATTATTTGCGGCAAGCGATCGGGAGTACATTCAATATGGACCCCTCACTTTCAACTGGTCTTGTTACTTACTCGCCGCGTCAGGCGGGCTCAATAAGTCTAGCACAACACGAGCGTAAACGTACATCGCATCTAGGAATGCAAAATTTCAATGATGATGGACCAACTGAAAAACGACAAAGAACGTTTCCACTTCCAACAGAAAATTACGAATTATAATATTTTATCTACTGCACTATTAATTGTACAGGCGAAACAAGCTTAGGCTGAACGGTTTTAATTTTAGCGATATACGTAAAGCGATTTTAGATGAAAAATGTATTGTTATGGCTTCTTTTATGGAGTTCTGGGGTGCCATATAATCTGCATGGAAGGTTTGGCGTTTGCGATGCTAGTTTTGGGGACTTTTATTTTCTTGCTGTGTTTAGCCTGTTAAAATCTTTTTAGTTATGATATCAAAAACTTTGAATAGATTGAAAAGTATGGGGGACAAATTATCTTCAAGTGATTAGTTATTAATCTATTGTATCTTTACCTACAAAATCCCTTAAATGATGATATTTTAGTTTCAAAACCTTTCGAACGTTTCTAAGCGAAAATAATTGTCTCTTCAGTACATCTCCTCTGTCACAAAGCTTTATATTCTTGTCATTTCATACCGCAGGGGAAAATACGAGATTTTTTTCAACTTCACACAAGCGACTTGTTGGCTACTTTCTATCCCTTGAGCATCAGGAGGGAATGGTTAGGAAGATAATTTTCACCTTAATGAAACCAATGAAGCACAGTCAATTAAATCTCGAACTGAATCCAACGAAGAGCATACGTTCTTCCTTTCTAAAATAAACGTACATCAGCAACTAATTAGATTGAAATTGAATCACAAGGGGCTGATGTTGTCAAATAAAGTTTCTACAAAAAATTATAAGTAAAAGCTGCGTCATTGGCCCGTGCTCAAGTATAGTATATACAAACATAAAGCTGTCTCCATTTAAACTTTAGAAACTTTTTGACATCTACCAGCACACTCGATCGCACGGACTAGTGATGTTTGTATTCGGAATCAACCTCATTAATTTTTTTGCGACAAAAAGAACTATTATTTTTTCGACAATTTATCCCTGCTAGTGTCTTCAGATCAGTACCAGGGAGGGATACTGTTGGATTCATAAGTAGCTTAACGTAGCCTTCATTGGCCACAAAATTTGAAGTCCCCTAGGCTTTCGGGGCCAATCAGTGCCAGCTAAAATAATGAAAAAATAAAACAAGGAAGGATTTGGGATTTGTCTACTTATTCAACTGCAAAAACCTGTTCCTACTACTAAATCCATTAAAACGGGAACCCCTAAGGACCTCCCTTGTTTTCATAAAACCACCGCCTCATGCACCTTCATGCATATGACCTTGCATAATACGCACAGACTGACTTGGCCTACCCTAGAATTTGAAATGAGCAATGTGAATTATGATAACAACACCAAAACACGAAATACCTCGTTCATAGTTTACACTTTTATAATGCGTTCAAAGTATTCAATTATAAAAGACCAATGTCGCATCGCAGTCCAGTTCTGAGTCTGAAGGTGACGACTCCCATGCAACCTTCAAAATAACACGACAAAAAGCATTATCACCTCCCCCTCAGACTAGCTTAAGTCGTTCACTGCTGCAATCAATGCTGTAAATTCCTGGGCTGCTGCTAATGGCTATGATGTCTCGAGATGGAAGTCGCGCCACAATACTACCTCTACAAAGGAAGCTCAAAAAGCTTCTCGCCTATGAGTTGCGATGTGTTCATCAAGGCAAACAAACGAATAAACATAAACTATCAGATAAGGATCGTCAGCGACGAAGCCGAGGATCAGTGAAAGTAGTAAATCCAAGGACCTCGACGTCGCGTGGAAGATTCAATACCATCGTAACGGAGGTATTGAATGGCACAACCATTTGGCTACACCATCAAAGGCGTATGCGAATCTTAGGCGTCGCGAAAGTGCAAATGTCATGAATAACAATTCAATCTCTGATCGCATTAAATCAGATGTTATCTCAGGTATATTACCAGGATAAACTTTGGCAATGCTTTTCGACCTAGACCCAAATACAAAAATTTGTAGTGCTGACATAAACAATGTCAGAAACGCGCGCAAAATGGCTTCGAGAAAATGACATAACATCTCGAAAGCAGCTCTCAATCTCCTCGAAAGCCAGAAATATTTCGTTCAAACAAGAATCAATAATGATAATTTATGAGTTGTTTTTTGCTTCACCTTACTTTATTGAGCTTTTTCGTAAGAATTACGACATCATCATTATCGACAGTACCTACTAAACCAACGCGTATGGACGACCACTTATGAACATCATAGGCGTGTCGGGTCAGAACCATACCATCCCTTTGGCTCTCACTTATACTTATTGAGCGAGAACGCGGCGAAGATTATGAGTAGGTTCCCCAAAAGCTTAAGAATATGCTCCAAAATCACATCATTCTAGAGCCCATTGTTGTTTTTAAAGATCGCGGACGGGCGCTGATCAACGCATTGGACGCAACTTTATCGTCTTCTAAGGGCTCGCTATGCCAATGGCACTTAAATAAAGACGTATTATCGAGAGCTCGCCAACGCTATGGTCAGGTGCAGTACGAGGAAAACTCTTTCAAAGATGTAGAATAGGCGGAATTATTCATGTAAAAATACTATGAGACCATCGGTGCTTAAACAGAACTTGAATTTAACCATCTCAAGTTGAAATTAGTTGCGCTGGACGCAGAACTATCAGTTTATATGGCAAAAAATTGGTGACCGTAGCGCAAACGTTTCGTAAAAGCCTGGTGTGATCAGTTCACGCACTTTAGTAACACTGCCGCTTCCAGAGTTGAGCGATGTCATGCAGCGTTCAAAAGATGGCTATAGAACGCACGCTCCAATATCTTTACTTTCGTGTTGATGGTTACGACTTGGCTCAGACAAATTAATCCAGAGCATTGCTTGCACATACAAAAGTCTTTTGTTCTGCAAATATCATATTCTCTCCGCAAAAATCTCTTCTTCAATGTGAATGGAATCATTTATCGCCATCCCCTCCTCCATGCCCTCAACGACATACAAGCGGCCAAGGAAGACATGAAGAGCGGGTAATGCACAGGTTATACTCGAACTGCTCTTGGGTGTCCTTGCAAGCACGAAATTATCGAGAAACTCAAGTCGAACTCGCCGTTACAACCGTATAACTATCATCAAAATTGGTTCAGCAATAGGTCTCTGCTTCGCATGAACAACAATCGATCTGCTGAGGGCCAACCTGATCAGCAGCCAAGTAATGAACGCGTATTATCTGCAAGTCGACATCGGAAGCTCGCTGATCAACCTATTCAAGAACCAATAGATAGGCCTAAGCAGCGAGTAAAACTTGCTTCTCTTATGCAAGGTCACATGCACGAGCGTACATGAAGGTGCATGAGATGGCATTTTTATGAAAACCAGGGATATCCTTTGGACTACCCATTAAAACATCCTAATTACCTTGTAAATACTCTATTATGACATGTAAGAATCATGTACTTCAAGGTACCTTTCGCTGGTCTTCTATGTTTTCTTTAACCATATTAAGATCCGGCTAGCTCGCTCGCTCGTTCCCTCATGGCCCCGTCGCTCAAGCAAAAAAATATGTAATTGCGTCTCTCAGACGTACAGCGAAGTAATTTTCAATAATTATATCACGTGACTAATATTTATTTAATTCGAAAATTTCTATATTCCAAAAGATTAAAGTAATTTCTAAGCATAAAGTTTAAAAAAAAGTTTCTCACAAGCGCCTTAAAGTCAGTTATCCCAAACTGCAACAGAATTTTTCTTCAAGATTCATCTTTCTCATTCACTCATCTTTCAAAAGAAGCAGAATGTCCTCTAGAGAGAACTTCTCCTCGCACTGCCAATCAATCATTTTTGTTTTGAGCTCTCTCTACGTCAAGACCTAGAGTTGAGAGAAATAAAATATATTTTATCCATAGTATCAACTGATAGTCGATTACGGAGCTAGATATAGCAATACCGACGTGATTTTAGTAACAAGTTACGCTCTCCGTTTAATAATTCATTCATATAACTTATCACTTTCCATATACTTTTAGTTAGGTTGAGCCAGTTAAGATGTAGGATTAAGCTAGTAACTAACTATTTGTGTTTATTTTTTTTATTTTTTTTTTTTTTAAAAAAAAAAAAACTTTATCAAGCGTTTTATTTTGACTTAAACGTTAAATCTAATCGTGGTATCTATGTATAATATCTATGCGTGAGATTCGTACGTGAGATTCGTGTGTGAGATTCGTGTGTGAGATTCGTGCGTGGTCTTAGATTGTAAAAGATTTAGAGACTTTCTAAATAAATATTTTAAAGGAGAGAT